>DWLS01001222.1:0-23067 GCA_018246255.1 Pachliopta kotzebuea | reverse complement strand
CGCCCGTAGGCGCCTAAGGGCGTCTATGGTCGACCGGCGGGCTCGGAACCCATATTGGGACTCACTGAGTCCCGGGCAGTGTAGTATATATGTCCTGTATACTATGAGCTAGATAGCTATCGATAGTTTTGTAATTAAAAACAAATAAATTTTGTTATTATTATTTTCTCATATCTGATACAAGAATTGGTATAATATTTTTTTAGAAATTTTCAAATTATAAAACATAATGTTACATGCGAAAATATCAATATTAATTGTTATAAATAAATACGTCAAATCTTAGTCACATGTTATTATAATCATATAATATTTTAATATACTTATTAACTAATAAGGTTAAATGTTGTTTGTATGTTTACTGAAATCCGGCATTTAATTAAAAAAAGCTTTCTTAATCTACGAAGCCAGCTCCCAGGAGTATTATTGCAATTACAGCTTTTAAGGTAAACGCGTCACACCTCCTTTCTTTTTATGAATACTCGATTCGTCGTCTTACTAAATGAAAGTGCCTAAAATTTACACACAAAAACAAGTTCTTATGAACATAAGGGAAGCGGTTTAACGCTGGATTTGTCAACAGGCCTCTTGCATGACTGATTGGTTTGGAGGATCACTACGTTAAAAGTAGTTTTTAAAATGGATTCAATAAATATTTAAAATCAAAATAAAAACGTTAGCACCACCGCAGCATATATTTTTGTCTCCAGGCAGAAACATGAAATTGCTAAAGTAATAAGACGATGTTAACCCTATGTCTTAAAGCAATAATAATGAGGTGCAGTGTAAGTATCGTAACAGTTGCAACATTATTATAGGCAGTCACTTTTCGTGACATCTGGTGAAAACCCTTTTCGTCGTCTGGCTTACTAAAAAGAGGGACAAAGAAAATATTTACGATGCGTAAGAAAGTAGACAAAGGATCTGTATTGTTATATCCAGAAAAAAAATGGAATTCTTTGCCCATGACAGAGAAATTTATTGACTTTCTCGGACATAACATCTTTACCCACAAATATTACTAGAATAATTACCATGTATATTAAGATATATGTATGAGTAAAAGAAAATATTACAAGTATATATATCTCATAAATCAGTAGTAAGTATTATAATTTTTATTGTATTATAACTTAGTTACTGTTTTGTTCCTAACATTTCCTTTAAGTGGTGCCATGATTGATTTTAAAAATTATTAATGAATTTAATTATTCTAAACTTTATGCGATTTACAAAATACCTAAATATGTTTGCCTGTATTTATTTCTTTTATTATATTATGTATAAACGTAGTAACTGTGATTTAAACAGGTACAATAAATAAGTAGGTATAATAAATATTCCTACACCAAGCTGTAAAGAAATATTAACTGTCGTCGCCTCTTAAGTGTACTTAAGAAACGCTGAATTTCGTTTTACAACACTCGAAACATTTTATACCTTTTCGATTTATAGTATCTGTCACTTTTTTGTTTTCTCATATATTTTATGAATTGAAAAATATATACAAATATTTTGTATTATAACGGAAGAGATATTGCTACAAAGTAATCATTGTCATCAAACAAGATTTTTAAAAAAAACCTCATCTTACAGACCGCCACAGGTTTGTAATTTTTATTTGTATTTATTATTGTTTGTTTCTGCAAGTAAACTGTCCTGTTAAATAAATATATCATTTTTACTATTGGTTCATCTTATATCAGCTACAATCATAACACATTAAAAAATACAAAAAGTTATTGTATTCTTTATTTTAAACAAACAAATTGTAACTGATTTATATTGTATAACTCATACAAATATTTCCGGAAATAATAAATAGTACCAAATAGATTATACTTATTTAATGTATCTTGTATTTTGTCAATATTTCATAAGATAACATCATAACTTTTAAATACTCCGAAACATCAATTAAAGCATGTACTGATTAATATCTTTATAAAAATGCTTATATGTTTTTAAATTCCTTTAAAGATTTTTTAAATAAAGTTTTACTACAAAAGGTGAAATATATACAGTATAATTTAAACCAAAATTAATGACTTGGTGAAGTTATCTTTCGGGAAAAAGCACACAACCTCTTTTTTTAAATATATTCTTTTAAATATCTCACTCATCACGAACTGAATTTGGTTTCAGCCAGTGCTAAAATATCAGCCTTAGTCATTTTCTATTCTGGGTTTAGAATGTGGACGAGCTGTTCCGTCTGTATCCCATGCGAATGTCACTTAATTGCACGTAAATTTCAACAATGTCTACTCATTTGCCGGACTGAATTGTAGACGTAAATATGTAGCGCAATTTGGGCATGGACTGTGTTCTCGCACGGACAGTTATGAGTGCAAGCATTTGTTGTAATCCCGTGTTATGAGACAACATTAACAACGCTAACATAATAAAATAATAATTAATGACCATATAATATGATTATTTATGACTACATTGCTTGCCGGTTTTGTGCTTGCCTTTGGACTTTCTGATTTTGTTCCAGAGCTACATGTGGTGAAATTTTAATGATATCAGTGTTGTTTATTGTCCCACATATCGTAATTCTGTCAACACTTTATGTTCCGGCTGTCATAGTATGAGAACCAAAGTAGTTCTAAGCAAGGACCTCCTGAACTTCTACAGAGCTTTTGCCTACAAAAAAATATAACCTCAAAATTATTTTCATGTTTATTAATATAGAACATATTGGGGACCCCAAACCATAAAAACCGTGATAGTTCTTTCATATCCATGAATTTATTACAATAAAATAGATTAGACATTGACTAAACTAATTTATTTTTGATTAGGGGAAATGTGCTATTGTTTGGTGCGGCGCGTAATGAAGTTGTAGCTATAGTTTTCTTTTAATATTTATATACCATATACTACACCGATAATACACTTTGTTTATTTAAAAAAATATATAATTGTAAATAATAAAATATTATATTGATATTACACTTTTTAGAATTTATAATTACAAAATAGAACCTTTCAAACTAACATTGAATTTTATCCGTAACGATCTTTTTTAAATCATTATCAGATTAATCACTTGATTGACTTATAATTCAGAAATTGTGTATTAAATACTATGACATTAGTAGTTTAGTATTTATGTTCACTTTCAACTAAAGTAACGTTTAAAAGTTAATGTTTTAATAAATATGTAATGCTGAAATTCTTAAATTTCTCATTTGGAAAAAAATAGATATCTTTTTTTATTTTATTTTGTCAATTAAAATTTAAATAATATGGTAAATATAACCTAACTAAATAATATATTTCAGAAAACGGATTATATTTTTACCGGCAAGGTTTGTTATAATTACATAACAATACATTTGTTTAAAGACCGAATAACTAAAGCGGATTAATTATCTTTGAGAGTAATTACATTTAGCTTTTTGTACTGGTAAAATATCAGAAAATAATGTGTACTCGTCATTTTCAAATCTCTAAGAATTTTTCATATAGCAGCACACACTAATGTATTTTTGATTAGACATAAATGAGGACAAATTTGCGGCTCTCTGACATTATAATCTTACAAATGGGATATGAAATATTAATCACAACTTGGTTGATATTCACAAAACTATAGTAATTACTTATTATGTTACTAATAATGTATCTTCAAGAACAGACTATAGAGATACATATAATAATTTTTGTCTAAAAATTTTAATTATTATAAAAATTTACTACTGACAGAGTCAATTTATCATACGAATGAAACTTTTGTTCGATCTTTCATGAAATTTGATTAGTGCATAATATCATCAAAATATTAAAATTCTTAAAAAAACTGTATGAGAACTACGACAGTTGTTCAAATACTGAACTTAATAAATAGTTGTTTTGAAACATTGTTTATAGAAGTGCTGCGTGGGGTATTTCTACATACCATATGTACATTATTAATATACAAATTCTAGAAATAGTGACTACAGTGCAGTAAAATGTTTAGAAATTAATTTATATTACCTTCAAGCGAGGTAAACAACGACTAACTATTGCAACAATTGCTATGTGTACAAACTCTTTGTATTTGCAAGCTTTCATAACTCTGTACTTTCTAAAATACTGCAGAAACCTGTAGTAAATTCAATTTATATCACAAGTAAACTAATATATGAAAACAACACCGGCTAAGTACTAAAACTTTTAATGTACTTTGCGTAAAGCAGTAAATCACATTTTATTAGTACACAGCACTAAAATGTAAAAAAATGGCTGAAGTCATTAACGTATGAATGGTGGTATAGCATGATCGGAGTTTACCTTTCATTTTATAGGAACCTATCAAGTTCTATTCCCGTCTATTGATAATGTTAAAAACTACGTCGACTTTTAATTTAACATATTCACCACTTTGAATATTTAATGGTGCTGAAACTTGGACGTCAACGGAATTGCTTTGAATGTGTTGACATGGAAATTGTATAGATCTGCAGTAAAGCACGGCAGCCGATTAGTTTCAGCACTCTCTAGAGGAGAGTATTTAATGAGTACTGAGACGTATATAAATAATGAATCGATTATACGCTATCTAAAAAGAAAACCAAGATTAAGTTTTATAAATCATTCTTAATTATGTTTCTTATTTTCTTTTTAATATTCTCCGAATTATGAAGCATAAAATGATGATATCGAGGAATGTAAATATTACATCTAATTTTCTATAGTTACATGTAAAATGTATTATTTACTATCCCATAGGCAGAAAAGTAGCCTAGATTTAAAAAATGTTACTGAGGTGATAACGAGTACATTATTCTTTTTCGTTACATTGAAACGCATGTACATCACTACAAATCTTAGAATATAAGGACAAGTAGGTAAGAAAAAAAATTCTTTACAATAATTTTTTTTAGCCATACCTACTCCATGTGCTGTCAAATTTAATAGGCAGAGAAGCAAAACATCCCTGAATGACACTTAAGACAAGAAACGTTGCGTTGTTACGTTTGTACGGTACTCTACAGTCGTTTATACGACACTTGTTTCTTCTGTTTCTGCAATGATTTCTTACTTTGAAGAAAAGAATATACATATAAATTTATACAGAAATATTTACAGGCGGAAAAAAAATTATAACCTTTTTCATAAATATTTAAATCAATAAACAAATTATTTAATTTTCAGGTCGCCTAGGTCTGTACCTTATTAGATTAGATATACTAATCACTATTACACCAAATACTTTTTATTTACTCTTGCTAAGTATTTTTAGTAAGTTCTACTTTGTGAAAATATTTCATTTTTACTGAAACGAGATTTAAACTTTATTATACAATTTGTAATAAATTTGTAGTTTTAATAATTTAGTTATATGTTTATTCGTTTAAATTATTTTCTTATTGAGAAAAACAGAGCCTTTATTTAAGGGTTATTACAAATCGTCTCTCCCGAAGACTTGATGAGTACCAGCCGCCGGAACAGTCCGGGTTTCGTAATGGATCACATCTATACTTTACGGCAGATTATACAGAAAGCTACGAAATGTAATCTGCTGCTCTGTGTGGCTTTCGTGGATTACAAAAAATCTTCCGACTCCATTCCGACCTGGTCAATTCTGGAGTCCTTACAGCGATGCCAAGTCGACCACCGCTACATCAAAGTACTGAAGTGCCTGTATACCGCGACGTTAACCGTGTGAATCCAAAGACCGCAGCCAAAGCCTATCCAGTTGCAGTGTGAGACAAGAAGATGTAATATACCCGAAATTGTTCAAAGCTGGCGCTGGAAGACGTATTCAAGACTTTGGACTGGAAAACACGCGGTATCAACATTAATAATGAGTACTTATCGCACCTTTGGTTTGCCGATGACGTGGCCCTAAAGGTAGAAGCGCTGAAGGATCTTAGTCGAATGTTAAATGATCTCAATGCTGCTTCTCGATGCAACGAACTGCGGATGAATCGAGACAAGGCTAAAGTAATATTCAATGATCTAATTAATCATCCCCAGTTCAGTAAGAGCTAGCAATGCAGTAATTGAAGTAGTAAAAGACTACGTCTACCTCGCATAGGTTATAGAACTGGGCCGGAGTAACTTCAACAAAGAGATTTACAGACGCATTCGACTCGGTTGGGCAGCATTTGGGTACCTTCGCCACGTCCTTATGTCGCAAATACCCCAATATCTGAAGACGAAAGTTTTTAACCAGTACCCACCAAGACTAACAAAGCAGAGACATAGCACCTGACCATCGAGTTCGTATACCGTTTAAAAATCACACAGCGAGCATTGGAGAGAGCTTTGCTTGACATATCTCTAAGGGACAAGATCCGGATTGAAGAAATTCGCCGGAGAACTAAAGTTGGCGACATTACTCTCAAAATCTGTAAGCAGAAGTGGCTGTGGGCGGGCAATGTGTCTCGCATCAGCGACGACTGATGGGAGAGGAAAGTCTTGGAGTCGACGCTGCGTACAGGAGGCAGATGCGTAGGACGCTCTCCCTTCAGATGAACCGATGACATAATAAGAGCGGTCGGGAGTGGGCAGATGCGAAAAGCTGAGGACCGCATTTGGTGGAAGACATTGGGGAAGGCCTTTATCCAGCAGTGGATTGGAAAAGGTTGATGATAATTAGTGACAAAATATTTCAGTTAATGTTATTTTAATAAATAACATTAATTGAACTGAGACGTAGTAACTAACGTTATTACATATATTAAATTTGATTTAGAATCATTGTTGCGGGTTTCGACAAAGCAATAAATGATTTTTTGTTCTAAAAGAACTTAATTGACAACTAGACTGTGAACATAAAACTAGTGTTCAATTTGTTGTTAATAATAGAAAACATGAACAAAAAGAAAACGAAAGTGTTTAGTTAAATAATGTATTGATTAATAAATTCTTGTCACAGCGAATAGATCTGTGTCTATTCAATACATAATTTTTTTTTTTACTGTATTCGCTTAATGACCCAGTATGGTAGAAATTCGAAAGTTAAGATCGATATTTATAACTCGCGTTCGTGTCGTTAAAAACAAAAGTCACAAAAACAAAGGACAATAAAGGCAGCAAATAAAAGTTTAACCGCTGCATTCTGAGCCTGACCTATTTGCAATTCACCACCTTGCGACTATATTACACAATTAAACTAAAATATATTTCATTCTCACTCAGCATCCAACTTCACATTAAAGTTCTACAATTGTCTAAAACAGGAGATTTATTTCGTCTCATACAAAACCAATGTCATTAAATACTGACTATGGTTTTTGGTAATTTTAGATTCCATAATTTTTACCTTAGTAAAAAATCAATTAAAATCTTAGGATTTCTAAAAAAACACAAAAAATTTTTACGAAATTGCAAGCACAATAGAAATGAAAACACACTTTTACCTAATTTAGTTATTGGTTTGGGTTTTGTTGATTACGAACTAAGAAAGGGAAATTTGCATGACATACAAGTTTGTTAATTGTTACAATCAATTTAAAATTAAATTGCTATAATTTTTAATAATTGTCATAATTGTATGTTACATATTGAGAAATGCAAAATCCTTTAATTTTTTAATAACTACCATTATAACAAATTTAAATTAACTTATAACCAATAATAACAACACATGTATGTATACCTGAATCATGTATCAATTGCTATTGACCTTTGTGTGATAGACATTTGAATTCAAAATAATATCTTCAACTTCTTGACATGTTAAAGACAATAGAAATTCAAACGGCCGTGGGGCCTGACAAAGAAAAAATTTTCAAACGTCAGAAATTTGAAGGACTTTAAGCGTTCTTGTTCAAATAAATTGCTGCGGTTTTGTGATATTTTACTTGTTTCATCACCTTTGATAAATAATGTTACTAGTATACATACCTTATTTTCAATATGTTTTGAAAATTTATTATAACAGTTTTTCTGAAACAATTTATACTAAAATATTTTTTTAACTGGAAGTAGATTTCTGTTTACGGAGTCTAACAGAGGGAGTCTACACAATAGTATACGTAATGTGCAAACATGATTTATTATAGTAGTCAAAGAAAATTTTAACATCATCTCTATTTTAATACTGACACAAAGAGTTTTTTTTTTCAATATTTTTCTTACTTTTTATATTTTTTACATCTATACAATTTAAGACAGCTTTTAATCTCTATTACCTGATTAGCGTACAAGAGACTGATGCAAATCGTAAACCTTGTGACTTATAAACCGGAAGAGTAACATGACTACTCTTTGAGGTAAAACTTTAGTACAAGATAAGGAAATGAGTAATCCGAATTGAAAAGCTCTTACAGTTAAGATTTGAAAGGACAAAGTTAACAATGTAGAAGAGGGAAAAAGCCATAGCCAAAGTATAAAAATTAGCATTTTGGTTATTCCGGCATATATATGGATTAATATGAATTACTACTAGTTGGCCTTTCTTCTTAGCGTCGTACAGAATTGACCACAGCATATTATTAAATCATATCATTTGTTACCTTTAATCGTATATTGTCATAAATAACTCACTAATAGAAAACTAGAAACTTTGTTAATAGTCACCTGAACGTAAAAGTAGTTAATTATTAATAAAATAAACGGGTTAAACTGAGGGTAATTTTATTCACGGAGTAACACGATGACCTTTTGTATTACCTAGAAAAAATTCATTCGCGGAAAGTTTTTGAATTTATGTGAAAGTATACAGAACGGGAATTGTTTTAAAACGTTTTATTACATTATTAGCTTTCCTAGCTTAACATACCTAGAGCTTACATTGCGAAGTTTAATAAAATTATATGGTATTCTTTTACTCTCGAAACTCTTTTTTATTCAAAATATTAAAATAAATTTTTGTTTCTAGAAATTTTTGTTCATTAACTTTAAAAAAGCATTGAATATTTATTGTTGATATACAAAAGTGTTTATTGATTTAATTTTGTCGCTTGTATTATCTTATCAAATCTCTAATAACAGCTTGTTTTGTCATAAGGAGGACCCTCTATTCAGGATCCATGTGTGGTTTGGAAGGTGATACAGCTTTCCTGAACACTCTGAACCAGCATTTTCTGTTGTGCTGCTATAAGTGTGCTGGACGATCTCATCATCGTCAACAGCCTACGGCAGTCTACTGCTGGACATAGCTTCTCACAAGGAACGCCACTCAACGACGATCTTGTGGACAATCTCACTTCATCCTTGTCTACACTGATAATTCCGTAATATTATAAGAAACTATAAAACTTATTAGGAAACAGGATTGCAAATGAATTAAATGCAGCACTAAGATTTCTGAGAATTCCAAAGCCCCTTGTTACAAGATTGTAAGCTCCGTAATTAAATATGAAGTTAAACTTGTGGTGGACTAAAGTCTACACCATAATTTGTCAGAAATAACGGTCCGCGACCTAATCGAGGTCGCAATTTGTGCGCTGCTACTTACAACTTCAATGAGCTTCAACCGATTCAACGCGATAAAAATCTGCTTTCTTTGAATGCTATCAAGCACTAAATTTCATATTCAAACTACTAAAGAGTATTTTCTCTTTACAATAGTATACTTTCCATATCTTTAAGATTCCGCAACCTGCTGAATACTGAAAAAAACAAGAAACGTTTTCACTCAATTATCGAACTAACAAAATTTAACTCCCTTACACAAGTTCACGAATTTGTAACACTGTTCCCTACTACGATTGATTTAATTTTAGTAGCTATTGAAATACTAAAGTTAGTAATTAAAAATAAATACTTATAATTTGATTAGTTGCCGTTTAGTTATTGTTTACAATATAATAAATTAGTCAGTACATTAAATATTTTTTTAATAAAATTTTTATCGTTGTATAACAAGAAAATAGGTGATTTGTTTAAAATTCGCAAAGTAACTAATTAAACCAGTAATTATAAATATCTCGTAAATCAAAAAGAAAACCTTTAAAGTATGTTAAAATGGGCAATAAATCATCTATTAATAAAATAAGCACCATTATATATGTTTCAGCGACCGACGACAGAGGCGGGACAATAAATTTCTATAACTGGGAACCCGCGTCAAGGTCGTAATTTGTATGTTATTTGTAGCCCAACATATTTTGATTATTTAATCCATCATGACGTAGTTACTTCAGTTACATACTGTCATTTCAGTCTATGTAGATATAGCAAAACGCTGGCACAATTAAAAACGTCTTAAATAATTCTGATCTATTGATCTGTTTTCGGACACGCAAATACAAATAGTACGGAAGTTTTTAGTGTCTATGTAATTAATAATAAGGTGTTTTGAGGATAGGAATTTAATTTATGGGAAAGGTAATCAAATAAGTTGACAGCTTTCGTGATTATGTTTTTCGTGATGCAATTGTAGCAATTAGATGTATAATCATTCTAGTTTAAAAATAATATTTCTGCACTACCACTGGCTTCGTTCTTTGTAATAATACAACATCCTATATACTATTTCATCAAGAACAAAAAAGGGTAGAGTAAATATTGAACAGTTTATTTCCAAGACGAATAGCCTTACGGGAAAGGTTATCTGGTAACGGAACATGGACCCTCACAACTCGTAAGGGGCAGTTTTATCGTTGCAAGCGAACAGTATCTACAATATGTTCTTGGAGCTCCGATTTGTTGTTTTATATACTTCTCTTTCGTACTAGAAAGAAATATTATGACTAAAAAGTTTAATGTTGTACTAATAATTTTATAAACTGAAATTAAACTTTGTTACCCACTATAAATTATTTATTTATAAACGTCATGTAAAGGTTATTTTTCAGTATACCTAGAGTGATGTAGTGTAGTGAATAAACTACATAAAATGGTTAAAAATAAATATTTATTTTGTAATAAAATAGATCAATTATAACAATTTTAAATAAATTTCGAAATAACTAGATATGCTTCATGCTTGCCTTCTAATAACTCGTTCCTTGCAGTAATGGTTCCAAGTTTCTAGGCCGTCGCTCCACGGAGGTAGTTAAATATTGTTTGTTAATGATTACTACGTAGTTTCTATATTGCTTTAGTTGAGGTTTGGATATAAGGTTCGTTTTAAAATACATTTAAAAACGTTGGAACAAAATTTTACAATGCCTTTGGTATTTGCTAAACAAATGGTCATTTAACAAAAGTCATCCATTACTTCACACGACACGGTCGCTACCGATAAAGAATCTTGAAAATTGTCTGGCTTTAGAAATTGTCAATACAATAAAGTAAATTACTAAGTTGTAATGCGGTCGTTTTAACTAATCGACAGTAACCTTTCATATCCGCATAACTACAATATCAAAAATTTACTTGTCATTACTTGTTCAAAATCTTTAACTATCGCAAATGATTCACAAACTTTTCGGACCCACAGTACAAATGCAAAACCTTGTGACCTTTCTCAAAGTAATTTGACCTGTACTAAACTCTCACGGCAATTTTAATTCATGTCGAGCAGGCAATGTCGAGAAGTCTCAATTATAATACATTTATATAGATACCGAAAGTGAATTTTCCCCTAGTATAATTAATTATTTGTGAAATGTGTATCGTAAATCGCGGAGAAATTACCAAAGTAATTATTAAATAAAGAGTCCGCTTAATTAATCTTGATTTAATACATTTGTCGTGACCCAATCCACCATTCTCTAGAAATTGTCGCCGGAAATAGTTTATTAAGCACAAAACATAATATCGGCAATAAAACTATGTACATTATTCATATTTTACCTTTGAGCTATTTTTAATCTTTTCACAAACCATGGCATTTTCTTTTTGATACAACATTAAATTTTAATTACGATCTGAATACTTCTTACTTTGTAACACTAGAAATTGCATCACCGCAACGTACCTTTTGGTTGATAGAAATAAACGAAAAATGTGTTTTTTTTTGTATAAAATAATATTTTATCACCGATATTATTCATATTTTCATTATTCATCAAACTACTTTGAAACTTCATTACAGATCAAACAACAAAGCCTAAATATTTTAGTATTAAATTTGAGGACTCTGTAACAAAATAAAACATTTTCAATAGAACCACTCTGTTGAAAATGATGTCTTTGCATTTATATTTAGAAAAATATATGCAATGTATGAAACGTCCTCGCCGTGGTCAATTAAATAAGATTTTTTCTCTCAAAGCTGCCGTCTTGAGGAAAATAAATATTTATTCAACAATATATTTTTTATTCGCGAGGAAACTTCTTAGAAATCGAAACCAACAAATTGAATTCATTGAGACACCTCACCAAATAGCTTTAGGGGACACTCGTGTTTCAATATCTTGAATGTGTCGAGAGGAAATTGTGTTAGCTAACGCTGGCGCCACAAAGTTCTCCTTAAAGTAGATAGACAAAGATGTTTCCATCCCTTACAAGACTGAAAATACTTTCCTACCTTTATATTTTTGAGTAGCAACGTTTCAAATATTTTTGACTCTGCTAAATAGCTGCTGCAAATAATTTTTAATCGTTACGTTTTTTTATAAATACTCGTATAAAGGAACTAATTAGATTTATATAATGTAATACACATAGATTCAGTTAATTTAAAAAATGTCGTACGGAAAAGAATTTTGATTTATGGGATACATGTGGTTGAAATTTTAACATAATTCAGAAAGTTCAAAACTGTTGTGTGAAAAATATCATATCTCAAAACACAAAGATGCTTAATGTACTAAAAGTAAACACCCTGCAGCTTAAAATAAAATCACTAAAAGACTTTTGTAACAAAAGAAGTTTCTGCATAACAAATTGTTTAGCAAAAACTGAACTTCTTCACACCTACTTTAAATTATGAAAATTGATTGCTGATAAAACTTATTAAAAAATTATATATTTTTTGGCTTCTACATTTATTAATTTCCTCATAAAACAAGTCAATGTAGTAATTTGATAAAACATCGTTATGGCTCCCTTAAACTTTTATCAGCTTTACTAAAAAAGCAATTTTAACCGTGGTTTTTACCACACATAATGCAAGTTGCAAACGTGCTCTGAATATGAAGATAAACCATTTTAATATTCTTCTTTTTTAATACTATTAAATAAACTGGGTCCTGTGTGAGTAATATTACACAATGTTGCCTACACTACGGGGAAGTTGTAGCTTTCGCTTACCGGAGAATAATTCCCTCAGGATTCGACCGTACATTCCCACCATACAAGACAAGAAGTATTAAGTTTTTACTTAATATGTATTCCCTGAACAATCTATAATAATAAAAGATAAGCTCACACAAAGTTAAGCCAGGTTAAAATTAACAACATCAGTTATCTTTAAAGTTTTAAATTTTTTGATTAATAAACACTTTGAAATATTCTGTAATACTGAATAATGTTGAAAGTTTTATGATATGTTTACTTTGAAACTTCTTTATGTGTACGGACGGAGATGTTTTACAATTTAACACCACATTGCTACAAGTTGGTTGCACGTTTTATGTGAGATATAAATTGTCAAGGTCCTTCTACCTCTGCAGGTGCTACGTCCACCTTTTGCACTGAGATACTTTACTCTGCATATTTTTTCTAGTTACAAAACAATCTTGCATCAGAAGTGAATAGGGCACATAATAGTAAGTTACAAATCTTTATCTTATCTGTACTCTTTGCGTCCATTCTACTGCATATAAATATTAATTATGCATTAACACAAACTTTACAGAATTTCGCCATTTATTAATAGGCGTAATGTTATTAGGTAAATTCCTTTACAAGCCTACTCTTTATTTTACTTGATAAAGTTAATTTAATTATAATTTATCTAAATTTGTATTAAATTTGGTAAATATTACCTGATTACTAGCTAGAGTAGCTCTCGCCGTCTAAAATTAGTTAGAAATACAAGCTCAGTAATGAACTAACGTAGAACATAGGAACTAAAACATTCCTTGGTAAATATTTAAAGCAGTATTATGCATTCAGGTTAATCATTTGCATTCATAGTATATTCAATTATCATTAGTTGTTCTAAGTTAGGGCTAATGTAATGAACAAATAAAAAGCCTGGTAACAATTATAACACTAGTAATAAACTGTAAATACTACATACGTACGTTTTGCATGTAGTTACTTTGGTTTCCATTTGAATAAAATTTTTATTGGTCATTATTAAAATAATAAACAAAGTTTACCACATTTAAAATTCGCTGAACTTTTTCTCCTATATTTAGTAGGCCACAACCAAGAAACTTGATAAGCGCCTGAATTTTCAAACTTAGCAGAGAAACTTAAAGACTTTAACACAAATATCCATGCCGCACATTTTAACAACTTAAGCTAAGTTCAAGTTAAAGTTCATGTACATGTTGTACAAAACACATATTGTTGTAATCCTATGAATAATTATTAATTTAGAGCTAAAATTTTAATTATTATATATAATAGTAAATGTATTTGAAGTATTTCGGCAAATATATTTTGAAATTAAACTTTTAATTTGTAATTGTAGTTATTAAATACTAGTTTAGTATTTAATAACTACAAAATACCTATTGCATCTCTTTTTGTGTTCGCATATTTCATTTGAAAATTACTATTTATTATTGTATGATTTATTATGATAAAACAAAAATCTAGATACTATTTGTTTATGGCAACTTTGTGTATTAAAGTAAATGTGTCGAATCATTTTCATAAAATCTTTGTTATTTTTATAAAATTAATATATAGCAGACAAAATTAACCGAATAAATTCTATTACAAATCTAATACTTAAAAACTTTTAATATGTAATGTAGATGAATACACTTGCCCTTCTCTGTAATGATTCTCATAGATATGTATTAGCTGTTGAAAAGAATCCAGATACTAAATTGCTAATATAAAATTCGTTATTTTAATGTTTATTGTATAAAGATATATCTTATTAATAAGAAATTAATTGTTAAAAGTAACAAATATAATTTTAAAGCTGCTTATAATATTTAGGAGACATATTCAATTTGTATACATAATTTTTACTAAATGTTATTGCTGTGCTGTGCACTTTGATTTTACAAATTTAGCTACAGTATTATTAATTATATGTACCTGTCATATATAAGTATAAAAATCACTGCATATGATGAACTAATTACTTATTATCGTAACTACAAAAATATTCTATGGATTCCTTTGACGAATCGCAATGAAGAAATCAGCAGCGTTTCCTAGTTAGCTAAACCAGGTCACAGGCTAACGCGTTTAAGCTTAAATAATTTGATAAAAGGAGTAAAACTTAGAAAGGATTTTGCAGTAACGTATAACTTAACATTTATATTACTTATTTTAGTCGCAGCTTCTTAGTTTTAACTTTCGTCACTTGAAGAGCGCAGAGACAAGAAAAAGTTTTGACAGGTAAATTGAAATATTATACTCACGGTTAAATAATAATAAAGTATAATAGCTAAATTTTATTTTTATGAAGACATAAATCCTCTTTATCATTACACTATGCAATGATAAAGGAGTTTAAAACTCTACTAATTAAAAATTCTTATGTATAAAATATCATAAATATTACATCTTGGAGAAGCCTGCAAAAACAAGTATTACAAAAAATTACTCTCAGAATAATTTATTTATCTTTTTTACACAGTACACTTAGCTTAAAAATTTCTTTGTCAGAAATAAAAATTATAATTCATGTTATTGGAATTATTTATTGAATGACATTATGTTAATATATTATATTTGAAGCATAGTTAAATTATATTCTTCTATATTTATACACACACACTAGAACGGAGACATCCATACATCTAACTTGATGTGACGGCGTAGTAGCAAATTCCTCTATCTTTCCACCACCTCCGTGCGATAAATTGCAAGCAAACGAAGAAAGGTATTAATTACAATTTTTCATCTATTTAGTGGTAACTTAGTTAATAACAACTTGAAAATAAAACGTGAATAAAAAGAAAAGTTTACCTCAAATGTTATAAATGCATGCAAATGCATATGGCAAATATGTATTTGTAAGAAATTTTGTATTTATAAGGGTTACTAGGTATTTACCATAATTTATATAAACACTTCATGTACACTATAAAAAAGTAAACCAAAGGTTTTTTCATTCCTTTAAGAGCTATAAATTTAAAAATATTTTAAAAATGTAAATCACGTAATCAAAATTAGACTCTAAACTTGTTAACGTGGTAAACAACATGCAAAGTAGCCCCGAAACCCGTAAAATTTAACCCACTCAGAAGGCAAAGAATGACGAGTAAGTTTAGTTTTACTACTGGGAGAATTAAGATTTAGATCTTAATATTTTGTTCTGCAATATACCCTATTATTACTTTTTAAGCCGAATTAACACACTGCAATTACTAAATCCTCATTAATGAAGTTATTTTTTACCTCAAATACTTAAATAAAGTTTTATATGTGTAATTATAAATATGGAAATTTTTTTTCAAGATTTGCTATATAAGTATCAAATAAAGTACTTTTTTTACTGCTGGTACTTAGAACCTTTTCCTATAAAGTAAGAATCGAAAAATTATTTATCCACAAGCAGGCCTTTTTATTGAAATACGCCAGTTTCCATCATATGTATGATCATTGTAGTCGAGATACATAGGTTTTATTTAAGATTTTTATGCTTTCATTCTTCGGACAATTACCGGAGTAATTGTTTTCTTGTAATATATGTATTTACTTAAATAACGGGTGCTATGAATGACCTGAAATTTTTGCATTTCACTAGAATGGGTCTATTATTAAAAAAAAGTTACTATTTGTATTATAACATATATGTGGAATCACCCACACATTTTAACCTAATAAACACAAAATATTTTTTTTCTCTTTCGGAAACGATCAATCAGGAAAACAGGTAATAATTTGATTTTTTTTGTAAATAAAGGTGGGTAAACGAGCGAACAGTATACGTGAAGTGATTACTGAGGCCCATGGACAGTCGCAACACCCGTAGGGTCGCGACTGTGCTGCCGACCTTGAAGGAGAAAGCGGTGGTGGTGGTGGTGGTTCTTACAACCTAATTACTTTTATTCCTTTAAAAAGCATCCTGTGTGAACTTTTTCTTAAATTATAACAGCACTTCTTTATTATTTGTCATTATCACTTCTCTTGTATTTTCTTTACTTATCTTTTTGTCCAAGAATGTATCTGTATCTATTCTTCCTTTTAAGAAATACGTACGACCCATTATAAAGCCAACATTCCAATAAATATAACTAAGTTTAATAAAATAATGCAGGTACATTTTAAGACACAAGTAATTAATTTAAAAGGAAAATACAAGCTTTAGTTACTTGAAGATTGTCAACTTTGCAAACATTGCAATCACGATAAAGAAAAGTTTTTTAAAAAAATGAAAAGGAAAAATCGTTAAATTTTAACTATTAGGGGTTCTCTTAATCTATAATATATAATTTCAAAAGTTCTGTATTCTGTCCGACAAAAATAATTGTACTTTTTCTGGTTTCCATTTTTTTGAAAGACGTACTATAAACTAATTTGTAGTCAATTATGTTTTAATTTATTAAAAAGGTAATGTAAATATTTTAGTACTACATTCTCAAAGGAAAGCTAAAAATCACCGCTTATCTATTGTACATCTCGTACATATGCCACTTACCGTTGCGTCACATATTCATTTTAATGAGCACTCCCAGGCCAACATTTTCTTTCTTTCATGTAAGAATGCGTTTAAAAACATGAAAATAAATGTACCGTATAAATATACTGATCGAGAAAACCTATTATTATAGTCAACATAAAAACTGTTACTTTTAGATTCTTCCAAACAATGAATATAAATAAATAGATTCTTTTATTACAATTACAATACAAACACACTACACAATTCACAGTACGGTAAGTGCTACTTCATTTCCACAAAATACTGGGACTACAGTAACAAAGATTATCCTGAGAGAGTTGTATTAAAATGGGTTACGTATTATAACCTTCAACTATTCCTTTCCATCCTGTAAAATATACCACAATAATATCACTTTAAATTATAATTACAGGCAATGTAATAATGAAACATTCAACGGCAGGAACTCTTTAATTAGAAAAGACAGTAATAAGTTAAATTTTCTCGTTATTATTAAAAATTTGTAAAAATTACAGGTTGTAACAAAACGCAATTTAATTTCAAAGTAGAGACTTAACCAACGTATAAAAAAATATAGGTTAAAATCCCCCAAAAAAAAAAGATTAAAAAAAATTTTTTTCAAAGTATTAGATCTATTTTTACTGTGCTAAAGTTAATGCAATATAAAAAATCAAACTCATCACAAATTTTGTTGAATGCATTGTTTTCAAAACATAACATCTATCAATATCTATTAAGCTCAGCAAATTACATTGTTTAGATGATTATCAAAGTTGCAAGTCATGAATCAGTGTTGTTAATGGCTTACTACACGCAAAGGTAATGCATGGTGGCCTATTTCAGTTATGAGTGTGCCTGTCTTAGTATATGTGTGACCCAATTGTCGTTACATTTTTCACTATATCATTTAATATCACTTCGGTAAGGGTGACATGCAGTTTAAAATAATAGGTACGAAAAATTAAAAAAATAAAAAGCTCTCCAGAATGAAATGAGATGAAATTATCAGGTATCTTTAAGTCTATATATAAATCGTACAATGAACCACAAAAAAGTCACCAAAGTACATTCCGCTGTATTGACACAAATTTACGATTCCCAACCCTTTATTGAACTATCATATTTGTTTTCTTCGTTAGTTTTTCCATTCACGACATTTTTATACGTAAAAGCAGTAGTATAAAAATACTTCTTTCTAACACAAGTTATGGAAGATAATAACAATAACATGTACAACATTGTTAATATATTTCGTAAAGGCATAACTACTCTTTTTTCAGATATTAGAATAAAAGAGTATACAATATGATTTTTAATGCACTATTCTAAAATACAAGATTCTTCTTAAATCAATTCTAGCGCCTTCCTCACCCAGTTTATAAACTCCTCTGTCCGAATTACGTTTCTTCAATTTTCATATTTTGTTGAATACAAGAATATGTAAAATATTTAATCAAATCAATTTTAAATTTATTGGAAAATATCCTAATTTAAAAGAGGTTATTCAATGTAATATTTTTCTTGTAATAAGAATTCGAGCTTACGTTATTTCCTAAACACACATGTTTGAAACGTAAAAAAAAATTTATATCTTTTTTAAAATCACATTCAAATTTGAAATAAATATCATCAGAAGTGGATTTACTAAAACTGACTTATATACCATATTACCCATATTCTCATTGAGCGAATTCACTTATAATTTTTCATGCAAAAATGATGTTAATTATATACAAGTTATGTAATACGTATGCTCTTGTAAACCACTTAAATGGTTTAACTGCGCATTTAAACCAACATGAAAATACTTCTAGTAAATATGTTAAAAAATTAATAACTATGTTTTTTAATATTTAGTCGTCTTATGAGGTGTACACTTCACTGTGAGAAATGTTTGATGTGTATTAAATTTATTAAAAGTAAGGTCGGCCATAAATTTATTTTAAAATACTTTATCTATCTATACTATCATTGCACTTACCATTTGTGCTGTCCTTTTAAATTTGATTAATAACCGAAGTCATTATTTTAACAACACAGGTATTATAAAAAAACTAATTTTCGTTTAGAAAAAACTATTACACTTTAAACGCCGATGCAAGGTACATAAAGAATTTAAGAGGAATCACCCAATAAAACTATTACATATAATAATTTAATATAGTAACCAATTTTACTAAATTATTATGCAGACAATGCAGTGTCGTATTTCTTTTTAGTAGTAACTTAAGACACTATAATAAAACAAAATAAATTTTCAAAGTTTCATTCAAATTCACTTGTTTTCAAGTAATTTAAATCAATTGGTAGAAAGATTCATCTGATGAAAATACTATTCTTAAATTAAATAACTCAGACTCAATGCTTTCTGATAAGGAAGTTAATCCACCACACAAGCCTCGTGCGGGCTTGTAGATGTCAAATTGCCACGGAAGCTTTTCTTCTTAAAATATCTCGGTTTCCTCACGATGTTATCTTTCACCAGAAACTTAAGCTCAATGGATACCGTCGAGATATACAGCGCATATGAACTAGCTGTACAAACTAAGTCATCACATTAAAAGTGGTAATATACCACTTAATATTTTTTTCCAATTCACCAATGGAACTTCCACGTATATAAAATAAATAACGAACACGTGTATTTCCACTGCAGCCTGTTGATAACGAGGGAGGGCACATTGTGCAGATTATAATCAAACTTGCAAGTCATAAAACTGCTTTGAAATTGTTTTCTGACACGCAATCCTGACATGACGCGCAATCCTTCATTACCCTTACTATATTTTCTATTTTAACACAACTTACTAAACAATGTTTTTAATAATATTACGCACAGTTATTTAATGCAATATTTATCAAGAACTATATTTCATGACCCACATTGTTGTGAATTCGGTTCTTCTCACTAAAACTTTAGAAAGCACTTATTCTTTTATGAAGTTAAGATAGGGGCACTATCCAAAAAATGAGTCAATAAATATTTCGTATTATTATATATAAACATGGTATTTACCTTTTCATTTTTTACTAAAAATTTAAATTTTACTAACATAATGTCTGCTGCTAGGAAAAATACATAAAATTAGTTACCCTTACACTTTTTTTACATGCATAAATAAAGGAATATAAGTAGAAGAGATAAATACGTACGTCTCTACTTGTCTAAGAGTAAATCGGTTAAACGCTTCAGTTAAGTAAAACAGTAATTTCATCCCACGAACACAAAATAAACCGGACATAAGACAAAGAACACCTACACATTTGTACAAAATGAGTTAAATAACAAAGTATGTTTTATTTCCTCCAATACACTTCGACGATAAATCGAAAATATTTTAGTAGAATATTATTATTCCAAAGTGGTGTTAGTTCGAGGCGCAATAAAACGTTTCATAGTAATAAAACAATATAATTATAGTAAAAAATTATTTTGAATTTCAATTTCTATTTGGTACTCTTGAGGAACTCATAATATGCGATGGATAATACATTTAAAAACTTCTAATACATTTGCTCGTTTCTGTAAAAGTGGGAGAAGATAAAAAAAGAGGAAAATAAAAATGAATGGGAAAAAAATCATTTTGAACCGACCCTTTATTTTAAGATAAAGACTGGAAGAAGAAAAAACTTATGACCTCTATATTTAACTAGTTCAAACATATAGACTTTGTAACAGCGCTGAACAGTCATTGGATACTGAATACTTTACAAGTTACTCAATAGAGGCTAGCCGAGACGTAGGAGTGCATAGAAGGCGGCTCCTTTCATTTCTAACTTTTCCCTTTATCATTCTTAACTAAGCTTTCAAAATTCTCATACAGTCTGTCCAAAATCATATCCTAAATTTCTCTGTTACGTGTACAGACGACGCTAAAAAACCTCAAATAGCGAAATATCATAAATTGTGACCAAGATTAAATTGAAACAGATTGTGATGTCTATAATGACGTTTTTGTTTTTAACACGGAGAAAATAATGTAAATTTATATATGTAGAGTTTAGATTGTAGGTCAGGTCAATAATGAAGTTGAAATAATCAAAATTTTCACTTAATCTCTTTTATATATTGAAATAATTTTAAGGATTAGTTCCAGGGACACAAAAGTATTAAAGTTTATAAAATAGTTCTAATATTAAAGAGAAATAAAAAACAGTTTTAAAGAGAAGCATAATATCAATCCCTAATTTAATTTTAAAGCACAAAACATTTTAAAATATACATACTCTGTATTAAATACAAGTTATAGAACATATATCCTAACTTATTCGAGCGATAGATCGCGTGACACTTGTATCTGAAAGCAGAAACATTGAAAGAACATTTCAATTTATGTTATATTCAGTCAAGACGTCACTATCTATATCAATAAGATAGTTTGAATAAATATTACTCTATGTAGAAAATTATAAGGTTTATATAAAAATCTTCACTAAGTTAAATTACAGCATTCTAATTAATATTACAACAAAATAATAAAAGTTATATCATTTACTGCAAACTCTTCCAATTTACCAACATAAACATATTTTTTGAATAAATGAATCTGAGACATGTTAATTAAATAACAGAAATCATATCGTTATAATAAAGAAATATGTAATGGTGAATATCACTAATGGACTTACATATATATGTAAACTTTCTTAATAAAAATGTACTTATTAAATATTACCAGATGGGTCAATAAAATGATTTAGCCTATATATTTATAAAATGCACATTTCTTTAATACACCCCTAAGATTGATTTAACGGGGGAAAGAAAATATTTTTTATACTTAACATTGTACATTATTATAGTATTTATAATTAAAGTTAGTAACGCTCTCAAACTTTACAAGTTTGTTTACAAGGAGTATAATAAACTAAGTCTCCGGAACTTTGTTCGTTATGCAACGTGAAAATCGACATAGTATTGAAAACATTTTGCTTTGGTACTGAGACTTAACCAACATTTTCATGAGATTCCTAGTTTTAATAAACACTTAATAAATATCGCTTGAAAGGTATTTTAGGTATGAAAAGTTTATTTTTTCTACGGATATTACCAAGACCCAATAAAGTCAATCGATGCGACTGTTGGTACAGAATGGAGAGTCATCAATTGATAGTATCTTTTAACCTTGTGAACGTTATTGACTTAACTACTTGTGAGGCGATCGATTACGATATGTTTTAGGTCTTTATTAACTAGCTTTTTACCTCATAAAAACTATTGTTTGTTTCTTATAATTTAGAAGAAAAACATGTAAATAGAAATACAATAGTACTGTGTTATTTATCACTTTTTACCTTTTTTTTTTAAATATTCTTGTCTACCTAACATAATTTCAAGACAATGTAACATATTATTTAACAAGTACAATGAAAAGAATATTAAAAAAAATTAAAGCTTCAAAACTTTTAAGACAAAGTTATTAAGTGCCATAACATAAGGTGAAGCTAAATTCAACAGTAACAGTTTTTAACAGTAAGTATGTAAATGTATAAGTAACATTTAAATAAGATACTGTAAATACTGTAAA
>DWLS01001221.1:0-23080 GCA_018246255.1 Pachliopta kotzebuea | reverse complement strand
TCTAGTGTCAGCCACCGATGGCTGACGCGGCCTAAACGGAAAGTCTAGTGTCAGCCACCGATGGCTGACGCGGCCTATACGGAAAGTCTAGTGTCAGCCACCGATGGCTGACGCGGCCTAAACGGAAAGTCTAGTGTCAGCTACCGATGGCTGACGCGGCCTAAACGGAAAGTCTAGTGTCAGCCACCGATGGCTGACGTGGCGCTCAACGTGTTAATTGTATACTTTAACTTTTTTATAGTCTTGTACATTTTCAGCACATTCAGTCCGACAACCACACATTCAGCATCCATCATGAAGGTCCAGGTTCAGCAGTAAACAGGGATGTGCTAAATTATTGATGATATATTTATTCCGTTCCAACAATAATTCTTACCGGTACGGGAAAAATTTGCAATGCCTAGCAGTAAACGTTTTGTATGAATTTTGTCCTAAAATTCGAGGTTCAACGAAAATAGCTGTAACATTGAGAGCCAGAGCATAACCATGCGACCGCCAAAAGCGGTGACTCTACATCGTTAAATATTCATGAGCTAATTTTCGCAGTTGCATTACGGTCCATTATTTAAACACAAAAACAAATGTGATCATGCTATCCCAGGCTTGTAGTATTTGAACCGGTTAATAGTTTTAGACCAATAACGTTGGTCAGAATTAGTGGCACAGTAATATCAACCGATGTTTGCACAGAAATAATGTGCAATAATTAGTATTAAAAAATTGTGCATTTCTCAGATTAACGATGGAAGTTTTGTTTTATTCTGAAAGATGTATTAAAAACCTAATTAATATGAAAAATAACCGTTATTTTAGAAAAAAACATTTTCAACGTTTGTTTTTCTCATGCTATGCATAATATTTAATGTACACGTTTTAAATGCACTGAAAGTAATAAATTTTTCATTTAATGATTTCCTTGATTCACTACAATACATATTTTGTTAATTATTTATGACTAAATGAAGTTATGTATTATTCATTTAATAATATATCAGCGTCGACATACTTTGATTTGTCTACGATTTAAAAACGATTGCATTAGTTTTTGTAACTTCGGTAACTAATACTTTCTCCCGTAAACTATGTTTTAATAAAATTAAAACTGAATTGGGTTAAATTGATGTAACAATATACTGACAGATGAAATAGCTTCTAGAACCCGAACTGTCCGTATTATTACACATAAAATTGAACAGAGGTATGCTCGTTTTATCTTTCCTACGGCAATTTTTCTTATCCGTCTTATTGTTCGCCCTTTCAAGTTTTATAGAAGATTTAATTGGGATGATATTTTTACAAGGGAGTATTGTAAATCCTGAATTAAAATTTTGAGGTAAAACATTTGCAGTTCTATAAAAAACCAAATTTTATATATATCGAAACACAGAGTGCCAGAAAACCGATACGTCTAATTCTAGTTCTTAATAAAATTATATTATGAATGATATTTTTGTTATGTACATTTATTTATAAATAAGTTAAAAATTTTGATCTTTAGTTTAAAAAAATTTACAACCATACCTTATTGAATTGTAAATCGTAGGCCATAGATAGAAAGTAATATATGCCTTTTCATAAAAATAAAAATCAGCGATTCGATAGACCTTGTTTGAAGAAGGGGACTTGTAATTTGAAATGTCAGCATTTTTAATGTTTTCCTCAGATTAACGTTTAATATTACTGAAATGATATAACGGTTCATTTAATACTGATGTATGAATAAAATCATTGAATTTTATTATCACGTAAGATAGGACTGGAGCATAGCGTCTCCGACAAAATACAATCGTGGTGATCAAATGCGATGAATTAAAAGAATTTAGAAACAGTTTCAATTAGATATCAATCAGAACTAAGACATTTTCGTGTTTTTAAATAGATGCATTAGTTTGTTGCAGTTTGGTCAACTTTAGTCTTTGGCCAAATCTCAGTTTTTAACTCTTTAGATGTTAAACTACGAGATAATTCGATATGTTTATGAAAAATAATATTAATTTGTAATTAATAAATTATAAATTTTTTAAATCAAAATTACGTCTTCATTTCTTTCGTTCACTTAATGATTCTACTTTTAACTTTTATTAAGTAAAGCCTAATTTAAGTTTTTATTTGGGTTGAATACGATAGAGTAAAGGGTCGGGTAGGCTAGTTTAATATTCATGAAATAAGTTTAACAGCTACCCATATAACGATCAAAATAGCAATTTATGTAATGGTATCACAGCAGCAAACGACGCTCGACGCCATTCTATAACAATAACTTTTGTTATACAATGAAGAAATATAGAACTCAACTCATCAAGTAACAGAAGTGTCAAGTCAGGTTTTTATAATTTTAAAACAACTACTAGAAGTAAATAACTCAGAATATTATTATCTACTCTATTTTCCTTAAGTCATAAAATATCTAATATAAGAAATTAAGTTCCAGTCAACGGAGTGATTAAAGGTTAAATAAACCTCTTTTAAAGAAACCTATGTTTCAACATATTTATATAATAAAACTAAGTCTAATGGGTGTTAGTTTTCACAAACCATCGTTACAACTAAATTTAAAGAAGGCATTTTATGATGATGATATGCTAAAATGATGAACCTAACTTTAAAAAATATAAAGTAATAAAATGTTGTTATTTGTTGATTAAGCGAATACAATAAAAACTCTGGAGAAGTGTATAATCTACAACTCAAAACACTGTTAACCTCTAAGTAGTTTAAGAAACTTAAGTTTTGTCATAACGTAGTTTACACTCGCACGAAATTTTGGATTAAACTTTGAATGTACGGAGTCTTGCTATCCCCACATACATACACGTATATTGACAAAGTTAATGTAAATGTAAATTTGTGAAACTGGAGATCCAATTACCAAGTAAGGTAAAATACCCCTTCGTCCTGACGACAAGTGCACAAGTATTTGGCAAACTTTAGTAGATGTGCATGAGGATATATTATGATAAAGACGATGAATAAGATTTTTATTTTGTTAATTTTAACATATTCATTGTATTTAGAATGTTCGTATTAAAGTCTAGAAATCATTTGCAAAGTTGTTGTACGGAAAAATCGAATACTATTTCTGTCCAGTCATTTGTTATTTTACTTTCAAATGAGATTTTGTAACTTAACTTGCAGAACTTGAAACAAAGGATAAGATAAACGAAGACTGGTTGAGTGCAACAGTTAAATTGATTCATGAATATTAAATAGCGTAAAGTTCTAACATTCGCTGTATTCACATTGAATGTGACCCGAGGTAAAATAGGATATAGTAAAGTATTATAGTTATAACTTTTTATTTATCCATCGAACCCATCATACTAAAGTTGAGCGGACAATTTAAAAAAAAAACTATTAAATTCAATAAAAGTTCTATTTGAAGAAATACTCCTTTACCGCCGCGTCTTAAGATCTTGACTTTCGACGTACAAATATACAAAAATATGCACCGTTTGTATATATTATAAAAAAAATCATGTTAGTTGCACAGATCCTCAGCTATGAGACTCATATGTTCATCAGAAAACAGTAAAAATTTTAATTTTAGCTTAAACAGACGTCTTAATATTGGGCTTTCTCCTAGAGAGTTTAGACCCTATATTAACAATGCTGGAAGTTTTCTTTTATCGGAACCTAAATCATAGTGGAGGTAAATCCAAAGCCTCTTCAACTCGCAGAGTAAGTAGTTCGAGCACGCTTGCAATTGAGAAAACAAAGATATACGAAATATTGCTGATAGTTTTTAATATAAAGATGATGTTATACCAGTTATAGTTTTCCTAGAAACCCGGACCATTTTTTTGACTTATCTGTTATAAGTCTCTCGTTATTGTCAATTCGACTACTTGTTTGAAAAGTACAATTATAACAGTAGACACATAAACATAATAGTATTAAAAAATGCGTATTCTCAACATTACGTAAAGCAGCTATTCGTTCACGTTTTAAAAGGGACAATAAATAATAGTGACAAATTTGTAAGCATTATAAAAACGCCTGTTATCTCAATTTCCCTTCACATAAAACGACGCAAAGTTCGCCTAAAAAAATTACAAAGAAGATAAACGACTTCAGAAATTATTCATTTCGTTCCATATTGTTTACCTTGTTATCTACATTGCGTGATATATGTGTTATGAAACAAAGAAATATTGCCACAAATATTCTATTTCATCAAGAAAAGTTCGTCGCCTAAATATTTGCTATTTACATGGCGCGAGAAATGATCGACCCGGTCTTCCTAGCACATTTTTATTATTAATTTGTCGACATAATTAATACAGTATTCTAGGTGTGAATAACTCCAGTTTCATTACTTCGTGTGAAATTAGGCAAGCGTGTTTAGCTAAAGAAAACCTTGTGCACATATACAATATATAAAAAATATCACATATTCTTTTGAAAATCATTGAAAAGAATAGAAGCCTTTATACTGTGCTTACAAAGTAAAACATTATTTCGTTTTACGTTCATTCATGGACATAATTATTTATTGAGGCTCTTTTATACTACACGTGTTTCGATAACATGAGAGGCATCTTTTGAAACTCAGAATTTGGAAAAGCTTTTCCATTAGACGAAGGGAAAAACATAAAAGAGGCCAAATAAAAAGGTTAAAATTTAGAATATTATCAATTTACAGAATAAACACGCAAATGTTAGATGTTAAGATTTCTTTACAAATTTAATTATTTACACGAGACCTAATATACTCAAAATTTGCGTAATGACTCATAATAAGTTACCAGTAAACTGGGCTGATAATTAAAATGTATAATTAACATTGTAATACAGTATATGTGATATAAGGGAACTGGGGAATTAAAAATTTCAACCCCTGAATATTTATTCCCGTTTCCCATTTGCCTGAAATACCTTATAATTTCGAACAAAAGAGCTTTATTAATAGCCGGGAAAATATTGTATATGATGTTTATATGTTTTCAGGCTCTATCTCGAAAAGGCAGAAACAGCGTTTTGTTTGGTTTCAGATAAAAAAGAGACAATGGTTATTGTTGTAACAGATTTTTTATTTCTGATTTACATAATTTTGAAGCGACGTTCTGGCGTTACAAGTAAATATTAATGATTTTGTTTTTTTGATTCTATTTTGCTTAACAGTTGAATTTGTCACAAAAATTATATCGTGTTTTTTAAGTTAATTCCGTCAAAGGCGACCCTCCTGGATATTTTGGGTAAGGTCGCCTGTAGACTAATGGAAATATTGTTTTGTGCAAATATTTGACGAGTGAAATCGAAACTGAAGTGTAAGACGATTAAAATCCTTTTTGAAATGAAATAGATTCTTGGATGGTATTGTTTAGCAGAAAAGTATACATTAGTTATATTATTAGAGCTTTATCAATCTATAACCGGAAGAAATAGCTTTATATAAAATCTTAATACCAGACACGTCTCCAACTTACTTTTTCCGAGATACTAAAAAAATTATTTACTACTTGAATGAAACGAGGATAAACAGGAATATTCTTCTAAAATTTATGGAGCCCATTAAAAAGTAACAATCTCTTTTCAAGCTATTATTTGACTATTAAAAGTCTCACGGTACTTAAAACCATTTTTACCGTAACCGTTTCAGTGTAACTATTATCACTTTACGTTTCTCTGCATAACTGAAGAACACATTTCTTTATATACAGATGACATATACATATTTATTTCAAAAATTAATAATTACTTCACCATAATAATATTACATAATAAAAAATAACAGTTGTCGTGCGTTTAATCAGTGGGTACAAAAAATATTTTTTTAAAGAATATGGATGGTTAAGGTTGAAACTGTAGGCGAGAGGTTGTTTTTTAATAAATGATTTATTACCTATATACATACATATATATACGTATACATATACACAAAAATATATATAACTTGTTGGTGAGAGTGACATTATTTGAAATTTGAGACATTCCTTCAATTTTTACGCTTACAGTTTTTGACGGGTAATATAGCACATAGTTTTTTTTTTGTAATAAAAGTAAATAAATATTCTTTTTCAAATAAAATTAAACTTAAATGCCCACTGCTAAACTATAGTAGTGTTATATCTTTTTCCTCCTCTTGCTCCTATTATTTTATTTTTTTGCTAGTGATCGTATATAAACCGAGAGCAAAGACGCGCTTTTTATTATAAATATTTATGAACTTGGTAGTATTCCATTCTTAAAGGCAGACAAAAGTAGTCGTGGTTTAGGTAGTAGACGAGTAACGACATTGATATCCGAAGAATAATCGAACTGTTTCCAGAATGTTCGATCACCGCGAGTTGCGAAAATGACGTTCGCGAAAAGAGGTCGGGAACGTTCGAAACAGCATTGAGAATGTTCCATTATGAAATTTATATAATTCGAACTATCGAGAAAGTTCTGGAATAAAATGACAAATGAATAACGAAAAGAAGATCGAAATTCGGGGAATATAAGGGGAGTCGGTCGTGACTCGGGGAGTCTTACGGTGGAAAGGGAGCTGTGAAGAAGTAGTTCTAAGCGAATTACGAAGAAGATTAAGTGACCGCGGTGTGAAAGTGAGTGTTATAGTGACAGTGGAGTTCTGTAAAGTGCACAGTGTTAATGAATCTGTGTTTGCGTGTGTCGTAAAGTGTTAAAGAAAAATCGTGATTTCTGCGATTCCCTGTTTCTGTGAGTCCTGAATAAATTAACGCAGAAATTTCCAAGGTGTTTTGACTCTATCCTCCACGCTCGTAACGATATGCATCAAAGTACTTTTCCATCTTGTGCAAGAGACCAAATACTTTTCAGAATTAATAGCCAACTTATGAATTGGAAAGGCACATCAAAAAATCAAACGTTCACACACTGTCCGCTCGATTTTGCATAAAGTCCAAATACAACATCATAATAGTAAATATAAAAAGTTTTAGTAACAATTTATGCTATGTGGCAGCCATGTAAAATGTATGTAATATTAGCAGAGACACCGAATATGGAATACGCTAGTAAAGCATTGTTACTGAGTGCACTTTGGAATATTGGTCTAGGTTTTATTCCCCGTGGCATCTTTCATGTAACAACAACATCTAGTCTGGATCCTATGGCACGTTCAGATAATGTTTCGTTAAAACGAGAAACTAGTAGCAATCGCTGTTAGAATTAACTCGAAATAGTGTTCTATAATACAGAAGGTTAATACCATGACAGAAGAAGTAATTTCGGCAAATTTTATAAGTATTGACAAGTGCAGCATGCGTTAACGCACTGCCAAATTAACTGATGATGTGGTGAAAATCGCAGGGAAACATTGGATACGAATATAACCAAGCCAGTCGCAGGTAGAAGATAACAGTAACTAACTCGGCTAAAAAAATGCCACTTTTATCTAAACTCTATTACATGTCGCCTAGGAATCAAACCAGTAATTTTTGTTTTACAAGGCACGGGGGACTCCGCTTTGCAATGGCAGTAAGAATTATATTATATACGAGTATAGTTGCACCATCAGGGTTAAATATCACTAATACTCCATTTCTACCACTCCACTAGTCTATCCAAATACTACCAATCAAAATATTGCACGTATTGTCCTTTGTAGGCAACAAACCTCAAAAAATTGTTATATTATTATAACTTATTTTAATAAAAAACAACAAAAAACCCATACAGTAATTGTTACAGTATTTTTTTTTCAATAAAAAAACTGAAAATTCACCATTCCGTGATATGAAAAGGCGACGAGCGTAAATGAATGAATTATACCTGCCGGTTCACTTTTGTCGCTTTTTGTAAAAACCTCATTCCGTTCCTCGTGACATTGATAACGAGGTCGAGCATAGCGAAATGTTCGTGCAAATGGAGTTTTTCAAAAATATTAAATGGTGCATCGCTATCCAAATTTAATTACTTGCACTAAAAACCACAATGGTCGTCCTGCTTGCGAACATGATTAAGGATTGCCACCATCATGTATGTGATCACAACTAAAAATTCGAAGTTTTGATGGTAACCTTCCAGAAAGTTTTTTTCATAGAAATGGCGCTAGTTGTTTTTAATATATAAATATTAATAAGTGTTATTAATATTTATAGTAAAAACCAAGTGTTAAATCTGTTTATAAATATTACTCGTTATTTACGTAGCACAGTAGAACTTTTATTTTTGTCTGGTAATAAAACGGTGAAAGTCGTTGAAAACATCGTCTGTGCAAGAAGCTGGTACATTCTCTGTTACCTCCATAATATTTTTCATGATCCTCAACATTTATTGTAATTGCGAGATGGATTCTCCTTGGTCCACTCATCTAGCATAGAATGTAGATATGACCTCAAAACTATTCTCAAATTCCCGCCTCATTGTTTTGGATCCTATTCTCGCTCTTTCATAGTACATGCAGATAGACTCTGGAATTCACTGCCTCTCGCGTCGTGAGACTAGGACAGTGGCACTGTTCAAAACTGAATCAAGTTTTTTTAAACTCCTGTAAGCAATTCTTGGTTATTTTTAACATATAAGTTTTGTTTTAGTATACTGTCTCAATGCACCGGACCCACATATACTATTATAAATATTTCCATCCTCAGGAAAAACGTTCATCATGGAATAAATTGTGCCTATACACCTATTACTATACACATTGTATTTTACTATGTGCATAAATAACATTACATGCAACATTCAAAAAATAAATATGTAATAATATATACTCATATAAATTAAATAAGGATTGATAATATAACATGATAGGTAAATAATAAATATGCGTTGCTATCTGTCTATTGTGACGTTTTCGTAACTATAGAGTATCCGTGTATAGTAGTAGATAATCTTAACCCAACAATGTGCTCTGCATTACGCGCAGCGTGAAATTGGCTGTAATAATGTGCAAAGCATTCGAGTTTTGACGTCGGAAGCGGTGGCTTTACGTCGTTAAATATTCATGAGGTTATTTTAGCTGTTGCGTTACAGTTCACTATTCCTAAACCTTTACGGGGCATATTCAACTTTATTACAGATACAAAAAAATATCTAAATCTTTAAATATCGTGTTTATTATTAAATAATATGTAATTTGATGAAAAGTCTTGGTTACCAGAGACGTTCTGGGAGAGTGCCACCGCAGCTCTCATTTCCGCCAAATAGTGGTACGCAGATATTATGGTGTCCCGGTTTGAAGGGCATTGTAAATTAGGTGAGTTACGAGTACTAGAGTAACTACACTCAACACTTTATGCTTTAAAACGACGGGCGTAATGTTGTGCAGTGTATACCATCTTAACTACCGCTACCTACCTATAGCAACAGGCAAACGATGTGTATCACTTACTGTTAGGTGTGTTCATTAAGTTTTTGTGGTATTATTGTAAATATTGTATATATTTACATAATAGCATGTTAACATAATAAATAAATAAATATATTATTACATGTTTCATTTATTTATTATGTTAACAAGATATATTTATATTATTTTGTCTTCTGTGTTAATGTTCAGTAAGTAATAGTTTTTTTTAGTAAAGTAACCCTGTTTCCTGTCAATGCGCTTCAATGTTTAAAACCTAACTTTTGTTTTATACATCAATACTCCTTTTTAAGTCATACTTAATGATAATTTCTTTGGTATATAAAACTCCATAAAGAAATTGTAAGTTAAGTAAAATAAAATCATATCTATACATCTTTTTTTTTAATCATCTCAACAAAAGCCGCTCTGCAATGCGGCACTGATTGATTTAGGTTTATCGGTATATAAGATTACTATACTGATATAAATGGCGTGGGTGGCATTGATTGAGTAGTAAGACCATACTTGATTTATTCCGGGGAAACTTAAATTATTTCATATGAAAATAAATAAAATTTAAACAAAATCAACAATAAGTTGTTTTTAATTATAATTGAAAAGTTGATTTCTCTTATCATCATCATCATCATCTCAGCCTATTGCAGTCCACTGCTGAACGTAGGCCTCTCTTGATTTCTCTTATAGACCACTAATATGTTAAAGAAAAACGTAAGACATGGTTTGAAAAATTGATTGTGATAACAAAACCTTGTGATAACAAAACCTTTGTACCAAATCATACAAGTAAATCTAAAACAACACTATATTCCTATTAGGAGTAATTGTATGCTAATGATATAACCGTAAACATCTGTTTTATTAACTGAAGTAGATTGAGCAACATGATATAAAACAAGTTTTATGAGAGTTGGTTTTGCCACTGAGCAGTACTTTACTTATATTACTGTGTTTCGGTTTGAAGGGCGTCGTGGCTAGAGAAATTACTGGGTTAACGAAACATATTAATGCTACGACCTCATGGGGTGCAGTTTACATTATTTACCATCAGGTGAACGTCTCGCTCATCTACGTTCAGCTCATCTGGTAGCTTCGTTAAAAAATTAGATTTTGTTACTCTCTTTTCGCTGTCGTCTCAAGAGGATTATACCAATTATGTTTTATATCAGCTCGCATTATTGCTTTAGTGGGACAAGCTGGACTTTTCGACTTGTGCAATGATGTTCGCATAGAATGAAAGTCAACTTGATAAATACGTTAATAACTTTCAAAGCACTTAAATTTAACTATATTAACATTTGTAGAACTTATCCAGTATAAAAAATTAATTTATTTATGATATCAGAATTTGGTAACTAAAGAATGAACTCTACCTATTAATTTATTCGCATTAGTAATTATATTAATCTGATCGTTCCTCTTTGTCGTATTAACTAATACGACTACTTTTATGAATGAACTTATCTATAGAATATTTACATAAAGATAATTATAATGAGATTGTTTTAAATTGACTCGTCTCGTAGAACTGACAGTTCCAACAATTATAGTACCTTACGAGTTAGGGCAGAGTAATATATGTATCTTGTATTGCATCAACAATTAATAATCTTATTTACTGTTCATTTCAATATTGCGATTGTTCTGTAGTTCCAATTTTTTTTTAATAGATTTATAGTAACTTCTGCCTGTCGCAGAAGGCGACTAAAAGAGTCCTTGACGACTCCTGATTTTCACTCAGCGAGCCTGAAATTAAAAATATGTATTACAAATTCAAATATTCGTTACATCTCTGAAACAGTACTGAGGAGACAGACAAATGTGGGTTTAAGCATTGCATATACTTTGAAAATGACAAAACTGCTTCAAGTACCGAAATTCTAACAACATTAACCATGTGCTAGATATCATTAATAGAAGTTGTCTCGTTTGTCTAAAATTGAGATCACTTATTTATAAATTTAAAGGTAGTCTTGGATTGAGGTCAAGTGATCTAACCTTTAGATACAACTATATCTATATTTAGTAGCATAACATTTAGTTATAATTTAAACTTCCTTAATAACATGCGTTTATTTAATACTCATGACGTATAGCATATCTACGGTATTATATAATAAAACCTATTTTATTTTATAACGGTACAATACAAGTTCAAATGTCGCAATTTTATCGTGTTGATATTAAAATAAACACATTAAATACTTCATATTAGTAATTAGAAATGTTTTCTAAAAATATCAAAGTCATGAAATAATAAATAATATATATTAATAGGAATAAATTAAAAGTAAGTTTTTCTTCTAAAATAACTGAAATCACTAACTCTTCTATAATTTGCCTGCGCAAAACAATATTTCCCGTGGGAGTAAACTTGAAAACTTATTTAGGTGTTTTAGTTTTAAGAACTTAGCCAATAGAATTTCGGCCAAAAAAATAGTGTAAATGTGGATCAATTGAACCCGTATTTCAACTTGAAATCAATATTATAAAGATGTAAACGATAGTATTGTAAATTTATGCACTTAGACATGAGGTCAATTGCACTGATTATTAGCCTTTTTAGGATTTTTTGTACAAAATTAGATGAAGTTTTAAAGATATTTACTTTCAACTAAGTATAGAGAAATGAAGGCTTTGAAAGATATGCTCACTTCCTGCATTTAAAAGTTTTATACTTCTACAATACAAATCGTATAGGTATTAGTATAATTCCCGTTACAGTGATATGTGCGCATTAAATTATCATATTCGTTTAAAGATAAATTGATCTATAAATATTTTTTATCATTTGTCAAAATCATTTTAAAGGTTAAAGAACATTATTGTTAAAATTATTACTTAAAAGACAACGACTTTTGAATTTATAATATATTTTTCACATTTTGTGTATTTACTATAGAAACATAAGTTGCTATCAGATTCGTGAAAGCTCTTCCCATAAAAATAATTCATTGTATAATAAATTAATTATTCAATTATTGAGGATTAAAAATGATTACGTAACTGCAAGTTTACAATAAAATATTTTTGTGTTTGAGCTGTCTTTTTATTTTATTCCTCATTCTGTAGTCTGTATGTTTCATCTATACATCACAGGAGGCTAGGATTTTCTGAAAGTACATCAATCTCATTGCATCCAGTGTGCTCTTTTGGCAAACTATTTTGCACTTAAAGAACTAAGTATAATGGAATTTATAGGAACTCTTCTTTTAAACATCTAGAACTTTATCGGAAACTGCAGAGTTTTAACGAGAAACTACAAATTTATTCTTAACTATGCATTTTAAAAGAAGACGTACCGTATCGGTTCAAACTGATACATACTAACATAGCGAGAAATCTGAAGTACCTTTGATGGGAAACACGCTGATGAATAGTGTACTAATTCGATTAATCGACAAAGCTCGTTCGTGTGTACAATCATAACGTCGGTATACATACCCGTGTTTAGGTAACACGTTCGCTAAAGAAGAGTCTCGACAACCTTGCCCTTGTTATAATTGAGTATTAATGGGTCATCTAAGTTGATTAACCCTGTTATGTTTATTAATCTGATCATTTAGATGTTAATTAATATTTTCTACATCATCACTCATTCACTCATGTAAACTTTAAAAATATTATGTATTACAATTATATTGAAAAATCCAGTACATGTTTAGGTATTTATTTGTATTTTAATAACATAAATTCAATCCAAAAAATTTATGAATTTTAATATTTTTGTATTACTCGCAATATTCTTTCGACAAAATTTTCGACAATTTCATATAAACTCCAAATTTGCCCCAATTCGGTTCATTCATATTTGTAAGCAGTATTTGCAATCAGTCAACTTTCTCAGCACTTTTCGCATATTATTCTCGCAAAAATCCGTTATTTAATATATAAAAATTTAATATGAAAAGTGATATGAAATCATCTCCAAGGTTTTCTTTATAACAACAAAAAATTATAAAACCTCTCATTGTCATCGATCTTAAAGGTTCCATTAGGGTTCATAGTCTCCCAAACTAGAGGCCCCGCGATCTATCATATACTGTTCGTCTTTTTCTATTTTATTTATTTGCCAAAGTTGTAAATATAGTATCAAAGTTCTTAATTACAAATTAATACTTTATGATTAGTCTAATTATGAATATGCAAACCTTTTTAACATTATATATGAAAACAGAATATTTTAACTATTAAATAATTTAATAATACTAAAGAAATTTTTAGTGCTAAGCTACTTACATTTTTTTAATAACTTTATTATATAATTTTAAATGTCTTAATTAACACCCGTTGCTTTGTGTCTCTGTAGCTATGCTGCTGGTCATCTGCTCATTAGATACAAGCACATAAAAATCTTTTGTTATTGTTACATATTTTTTTTACAAGTACAAAATTCTACTCGTTCTTATCAAATGTATTCACACAAACATTTTATACATCAATATGTCACTTTTACTTTGCTCTTTTTTCTCTCGTAGAAATTGTATTTCAACACATTACATATGTCAGTATTTTCACTAACATTAAGTATTTGTTAAATACTGTAATAAATTTTATTATTTCTATTCAAGTGAAAAAAAAATTAAACGAAAACTTATATTTTGATATTGTTCAGTAATTATTCCGGAATTGTGGTTTCTTAAATATAAGAAAAACGTAGTAGTTTTATTATTTATGTTTTATTCTTCGGAGCTTTCTTCGTTTTTTAAAATTAATGAAAGTTATCATTAAGAGAATTTTAGAATAAGAAATTAAGAATTAATACACCTCGAAGTCATTTTAAAAATTTTTTCAGAAAATTACAACTTATATTCAGTTCTTCTACATAAAAAGAAAATATTAATCCTGCTTGTGAGACAGACTTGTAACGAAAGGGAAGAAACTTTACTTTTTTCTAAAAATATTAACTATTTCTGTTAATATTTTTAGAAAAAACCTTTCAAATTAATATGGGTATGTTAAATAATTTTGAAACTGAAAATATGTGTTTTGGTACGTACAACATTCTTCGGTAACCGTACAAGTATTCAAGTATTCATAGTCCAAACTACCCATTGTGTGGGTTCTGGATGTTTGAAAGGAATGTAACGAACCTCGAAATACGGTTATTGGCTTCCACATAAAATGTCTTTCCAACATACCAAGTCTTTGAGATGTACGCTTTGATTTTGAGTCTAATATTCCTTTTTTTCACAAATTGTGAACAACATGGAAATGAATGTTGGAATATCGTTCTCACCAGTCGTCTTGTCGCCATTTTAAGAACAGTTACATATACTTGAAATTCTTTTATTATATACAATGAAGCGACGCAACAATCAAGGCGCTCACTTTATGGTTAGTTACACGTTTACTTATAACAACGTAGCGCTAGTTAAAATAATTTACATGGCACCATGTTGCGCACGTGGCCTTGAGCTAAAGTTGTTAAGTCTTGCTACATCAGTAATTTTACTAGATTACGCTGCTCTTCAAACATGAACACAGTAATGTTTACACACTACTATTCAAATAGTTGCAATACGAGCTGTGATTGTACCTACCTAGACGGTCTCCGGCAACAGAGACCTTCCACCGATAACTTTCATTCAATCATTACAGAAAGTAATTTATATTTTTAAATGATATTAAAGGTGATTTTTATTAATTTGTATTAAGATTATATAATTCTGTACTAACTACACTCTTAATTGTTAAAACATAAATTCCTAGTTTCCATTTGGACAAATAAATACACTAACATTGAATAATTAACAATACGCCTCCATTATGTTACACGAAGTTCGGTCTAATGGTTTCTTAGTTTATATTGAACTTATTTATGGAAAAGTCATGTAAAATGTAGTATTACATTCAAGGAAATTATCTCAATATAATTTTGGTTAATTCATGGCAAAACCAGGACGAATATCTCTAACGTTAATTAAGATATTTATGCTACTACTACACCAATTATTTCACTGCAAACTTTCGTAAATCGGAAGAGATTCCCACACTTTTGTTGTTAGTAAAGACAGCCGTTGCAGTAATGCATATTTGAACTTTCTGCGACTGAGAAGTAAACGAAGTTACAATCATCGATAACAACGTCTATAGTAACTTGTTTAGGCTATGTCAAGTCAATTATTACTTAATTTACAAATAGATACAAAAATAAGGAAATAAATTGCTTTCACCGGTACCTTAAAGGACTAATGTTATATACAATGACCGCTGAGAGGACCACATATTCATAAACTTCCTTTTGTTTATTACACTGTGAAAATCAAAAGACTTTGCCTAAATTTTCTTTAGCAATATTTTGATGTATTAAAAGCAAATGCTTTAGTTTTTATTTGTTCTTATAAAATGCACCTACAAACTACTTATCGAATATTGATTAGGTCATTGTGATCTATTTTCGTTATAGCTAAACAGTTTAGGTTGAAAAATGGAGCAGCTCGTGAAGTATCATCGATCCAGACGCTTTTATTTCGAGCAAAGCCATCACGCCGGCTTTTACAATTGTCAATTATCCGATTTCGGAACAATGAATCCATTTAAAATTTTTAACGCTTTTTTACATTGTTGTAAAAAAAATGTTTTATACGAATGTAGAATGTTTTTTTTTATGTCCAGCGAAAAATGGAAGATTACCTCGATATTCTGTTGGATAGATGACATATGTCAAACACCTTGATATATTGAAAGAGAGGTCACTACATTTTCTGGCAAATATTTCCTTCTGACATTACTTAGATGAATGTATCGTTAAAGGATGTTATTTGGTTACAATTTTTTTTAATAAAGATTTTATAAAATAGTATAGTGATTTACTCTGCTTTATTATTACAATTTAATAATAAAGCAGAGTAAATCAAAAAATATATGCAATTCAAGTAAAAAATTAAATTATCTTTATTTTAAATCCAGGTCCAGGCACAAGAAGCTTTGCTGATTGCGAATTCCTCTTACAAATGGATACAAATTGGGACGAATTTACAGTCAACATGATTTCCGGAAGAAGAATTTGTTAAAGTGAAGTTAGGATCCTATTACATTCGAAATTTATATGATTAGCTTCGCCTGGACAAATTTTTTTGAAATTACATAAATCTTTAAAAACATTGATAATATACGAATTCATTATTTATTCTCATGACTGTATTCTATTGATTTGAAATAGTTTGTTGTACATTTGTTTTTCTAGCTTGTCATCAACGGCAGTAATACTTTCATGTATCTAACTATAAAGCCTTATAAAGTCAACATAATTAAAATGTCCTGTAACTGTGACAAAGTTAGCGAAAAGGGGTTTCTTTATTAATAACTGTTCACTGCTTTACTTTTCATAACACATGGGAAAATGAATAATAAATTAATGACGTTCACATAGTAAATTTATGTTCATACATTAATTTTCACTAGCAACCTGCGGCAGTCCACTGCTGGACATGGGCCTCTCCTAAGGAATACCACTTAGTCTGATCTTTGGCTACGTATCCAATTGAATTAATACATACATACATTAATATTTACTTATTATGTTACTTGAATGTACTAAATATGACAATAATTTTGAAAAATTTGCAAATGTCTGTTATGATATAAGTGTAACAGGGTGGACGGCGGAAGCGTAAACTTAAGGTGATTATAAATATGTTCAAGAGATTATTTCAACGCTTGCGTGAAAATGTACACTGCGTTTATCTGCTTTCTCATGTCAAAAATGGTTTAAAAATCTATTTAGCGAAAAAACTTTATTTTTATTAATCAAGTTTATAAATGTTTATTTAAACAAAATTTTAAATAAAAGGACAGAATTTTAAGTTGCTTCAGTAAATTTTCAGAGACTTGCATATTATTCTATTGTATTATACGAAATAAAATGAAAATGTATTAAAAATTAAGTAATTACTAAAATAAATTTCTCTTTACTTGTTTCGTAAGATTTCGTAAGATAGTCTTAAAGTAAAGGAGAACTCGTGTAATAGCCTTTAGTAAAACAATTCTTATAAAATCTTTCAAACATATTATTCAAAATTTTAATTAATATTAAGTTATTAGTAAAAAAAAACAATAGCATTTTTGGTACTATTAATCATAATTTTTATTATTATATTTAAAACAAAGCGATGGTAAGAATGTGTATTACACAAATGCTCGACAAGAAATTTGGATGCTGAAGTAATACCTACAGAGAGGGTTCAGGCAAGATGTGCCACCGGTTTAAATACAACAAAAGGATTAATTAAAGCAACATTATTCTAAAACAATAGAATGATATGTATAAATATTAGGTTCAACTTTATGGTTTAGGTCATAATAAATCACAAGATTACGAACTAAGAGATCATTAGGTACACTACGTACAACCCGCACGTGAATAATGTATTCAATTAATTCTGTATCCTTCGTTGCGCTTACCTATTCTTTCACCTGCCTTTGACTACTTTTAATAGCAGTTTCACATATTTTTGTGATATAATGGAGACTTATAGTTTAAGATACTATACATATAATGCGAACATATAACATATTTCCCATTTACCGTTTAGTTTCGAACTCTTATTTAAAGATTATTTTGCCCAATTTATCTTATTTTTCAAGTTATTCAATTAATATATTCATCTCGTATCTAGAACAAATCGGAACAACGTTTTTATAAAGATTCTTGTCTTAAATATATATAAATTCTATTAAAATTACGAATCTGTATGCTTCGTAGGCATAGTGGAATATTTTCCCCCCGAACTGGTTCCCGCCTTGTCGTGGCGGAGGGGCTCTAGTAACCGTGGGGTCGTGGCTCGCGGCGAAGCGAAGAGGAACCTACCGGCTGGCCCGAGGAGTAGGGCCGGCAACGGTAGCCACTTAAGGCTTGAGCTTGAGAGCTGCGGCACACGCTCGCCTCGGGGTCGCCAGGGCTCTGCGGGGAAGGGGGGGTGCCGGTGTAACGCCAGCCGCTCTCGCCATCTTCCGCGGCCACACGATGGTTGACGGCGGAGCCAAACACCAGATCCGCCGCAGGGAGCCGGCAGAGCTTGCTCCGCCGGCTCCCATGGCCTTTGGGTGACGGACTCGAGGGGGTCTGTTGCCCATACGACGAAAGGCCCAGAGTGGGGTTGCGTCGTGTGTTCCGGCGCGCCCTACCGGAGGAGGGATGGGGGAGATTCGTACTCCCCCCGAGGTGGGGCTGCTTTGGCAGCCGGCGCTGGCGGGGTCGCGGAAGTCTTTCTGTTCCCGTGACCCCGCCGTACAGCGACCTGGTGGACATCGTGGAAGTTTTAATCGGTGCGAGTCCGACATAACCTGTCGTTGCCCCTGCAAAGGCAGGTATGCGTAGGCATTTCCTCAACGTAAATTAAAAAAAAGGCGTAGTTGAATATTAATAATCACATTTTTTAGCCATTCAGATATTTTAGACTTAGAATACTTTTAGACCTTAATCTAGATAGTGTCCTTATTAATAGTTCATGGTCTTTATGGTTATCATATACATTAAGTTGTATATGTTAACTTTAGCAATAGCTAGTGGTACTTTAACATTTTTTAAGTTACCGTATTAGGAGATTAAATGAAAATAATTAAGTAATACTGAGTTGCTAGTATACGGCAAGCATGTACAGCGTTGTACAATGATCTGCGTTGATTAATGATCTGTGTGTATTCATTAAGTGATGGAAACTAATAATACTCAAACCAAGATTGCATAAAGTATAAATTGTTATTAATTAGATGTACACTAAATAAATCTTCTCCTAAAAGTTATGTTATCACCAATCTATAAAATAATCATGAAAATATTCTAATAACTTTTTTTTATTCGACGAACCAACGAGTCGAGCGAGGCGTTCACCTGATGGTAAGTGATACACCTGCTGCAAGGTAGCCCTGGTTAAGATGGTACACAACACCATGATTACACTGCACCACTTTGCGTTCAACGCATTGAGACACTCATTGTTAAATCTCGTTACCCCAGTAATTTCATTAAAATATAGCACCATTTAAACCACAACAAAATAATGTTTGCATACTACTGTTTGGCGGCCGAAATAGGAGCTGCGGTGGTACCTACCTAGATGGTCTCCGGTTACGAAGACCTATCACCAGAATATAATAGCTTTCAATTGCATAAGATTTTCTAAGTAGTTCCTACACACCAAATCGTAGTACGACTTACAATATTGATCTGGATTAGAAAGAGTCCTGTAGCTAGTAAAATATCTATGGGAGGGAAACCAAATATTTAAAAAAATAAACCAAATTTTGATATTGTATAAATATCGTATCAGCTGCAAGCAGGTGTAAGATTTTCAATAACGCGAACGTTCTGTTCGTTTTGTCGATTACTTAAATATTCAAAAATAAGAAACCTTAGTCCGTTTTAGAACCAGGAAATAATTAAACTAGATTTTAATAAGATGTCGTAGTAAAATCCTGCGGTAGATTATGTCTAACTACTTCAAAATGTAACTGAAACTTAATACAATACCGCTGTTATCACTTATGAGCTAAGATATATAACGTTAAAGCGAAATATGTTCTATAAAAGCTTGTTTGTATAGTTTCCGGTTCCTAGCTAAAATTTCAGTAACGTTTTACATTACATAATACTATAATTATATAATTGGTCTAAAATATTTATCTTAATCAAAATCGAAATGAACCCAGTGAACTACGGTTTATAAAAGCAAATTTTGGGGTCGTGTGGGTTTGTTTTTGGATTTTGGGAATTGTTTTAGCGTGTATTTCGTTGATGCACAAACGTTTGCAGAACGTGAGCAAGCTCGTGAGGAAAGACTTAGGAATATTAACTACTAGCTTTATGACAATGCGTTAAATCTATGCTTCAGCAAATTGAAAATAAAAATTAAATGTATTTAAGCAATTTGGTTAGTGTTATTCATCTAGATATTTCTTATTTTTGAAATTATATAGACATTAAACAAAAAGTTTTTTTATTAGACGAGATGTGCCAGGAGTTCACCTGGTGGTATGCGATACGCTTATCCATCCACAACAACATAGCGCTGGTTAAAAAGTTACACACAGCACTACATTGCGCACGTCGGTTTGAGATATAAGGTTTAAAGTCTTGTTACCCCAATAATTTCACTACATACAGCACCCTTCAAATCGGAACACAGTAACGTTGCACACTGCTGTTTGACGGTAGACATAAGAGCAATGGTGGTACCGACATAGACAGACGCCGACAATGCCGCCAATATAATTTAATATAATTAAATTGATAGAAAATACGGGTATGTTTCATTTAGTTAAATTTCTTCTTGGTTCTAAACGACTTAAAATTACTACTTTTTTAATAAGTTATACTATATTCTGCAATGTATGGACAAATTGCATCTAGAGTGCAGTAAGCAAGACGTCCACAGAGGATACACGCACATTACTTATCGAAGTACTTTACTAACAGAAGCTCAGAATTTCAATATTAATTTTACAATAAATTATTTAAAACAAGAGTCAGTTTGCGCATCGCGTTCGCAGTACTGCTATGAATTATTCATAATAGTCGCCATTATCATAATCACATCAGGTTATTAATGTCCACTGTTAAACTTAGGAATCATCAAAAGGAAGCATTTACTGCACTCCGTACGTTTCATGACTAATATTATCATTATTGTATGCTGGTAACAATCAGAATAACGCAACAATGAGTCTTCTTAATGAAATAAAATAAAATTTAGTGCTTTTTACGGTTTTAGTAATAACGGCGATATTCTTATTGTCTCCCAGTTATAATATATTTTATTGTATTCTATATTAGACGATATCTTATTGTTGTTAACTAAAGTATGTATAAATACATGATACATATGTTTTGTATAGCACTATATATGCCATTATATTTTAAGAACGTATTATTTAATTTTCTCTCTTTCATCTCTTCTTCCGCTGCATCTCCATATATGGTTTGACTAAGAGAAAGCCTAAAAGCATTGTACATGTAATGTTCATAAATACAATGTATCTTAATCATGCTAATGGAAGGCCAAGGACTCGTAGATATTATTATTCCCCTACTAAAATTCTCACAAAGTCGTCTGGTGTGCGCTGACGGTATACATTAAACTTCGTCGAGTACTTCGTCGAGGAACTTCGACGGGGAGTGTAATGGAAACATTTTGTACCGTGTGTACATTATTTCAAAAACTAATATGATATCCGTTTTAATGTTTACATGCAGGCAGAATATATTTTCGGTTATACAACATATACATTATTTTACTATGCTAAAAACTTACATTAATAAGTTTGTTTCAGTTGATTTTCAATTCTAGTGTATACAATTTTGTATAATTTTCAAAGCTTTTGCTTACAACGTCGACGTAGCAAATTTTTTGAATTGGCTTATAATAACAAACTTTTAAGACAAATTTAAATTATCAACACATTCAACTACATTATCCCCAAAATACTACAGATCCCAAAGAAAAATAGGTTAATTTAATATATCTCTTAGTCTTTCAATAGCAATATTTTAACCTACCTACCACCTACATTGTAAATGTAGGTATAATTGGTTAAAATAGCAGATTAGTTTTACCAGGAAAATTTTAAAGTTTTATTAGTTTCAAACTTCTGTGTTATTCAACTTGACAAGTAACATAAAAAGCCGGAGTGAAAAAGATGTTGGTGTAAAAAACTATTACTTTTTAAATTAATGGGACTCTTTCATCATAAAGTAATATTTTAATTTGAGAGTACATATTATTCTTTTATAACTTATTAGCCTTTAATTATGATTGATGGCTCGGTTTAACAACCCTGTGTTCATTATAAATACTTAACTCGATTTTCAAATGTACGTACTTCTTAGTAGGTGTAAACATTATAATACTAGGAAAGTTTCTTAAACTACTTAAGAGTTAATAGTGTTTTGAGTTAGGGATTATTTGCGTACCCGTCGAGATTTATGATACCTAACTTACAAAAGCAACTAAACCTATTACACATAATATGTATATAACATAACATAACTTTATTGATGAATTTAACGCATTTCTGCATTGTTTAGTCAACTTAAACGAAAAGAAGCGAGGAATCAATTTTAATTATTGTGTTAACCAAATTTAAATAAAATTTATTGCTAGTCAGTATACTACATACCTCCATATTGCACTAGTCATATTGTAAATAATATACAAAATTTAAATGCACTAGTATTATTTGGGTACTGTTATCTGGCAACGGAAATAATACGATTCTGTAAATAATTAAGTCAACCATTAAACATTTACCAAAGAATACAGGTTCGGCATTTTTTTTTTAACCAATTCATGATATATGAATGGATGGTAATATATCATCTAAATGCATTGGACGGTAAAATTTATACAGCCATTTGTCACTTCTTTATGCCCGCTTCATTGCTGTAGCTTTGTCTCATGTTGTGGGGCATAATTGTTTTAGTCATAAACTCTTTTTCTTCCTTTTTTCATATACAGGATTTATCACAGACGATCAAATGGATCTTTGTTAAAATAATTAATTACTATTATTATTAATTTTTTACACTTACTTTTTTACTTACGAAAAGGCTGACTTGATTCCCTGACGGCATTTTCTCTCAATAAGTAACATGTTAACTTATAATAAACTGTACTTAAAAATTGTGAATAGTTGAAAAAACATAATTTTTATGGTTCATAGTAATCTTTGATCTTGTGATCATCCAGCATTTTGTGCACCCCATTCCTTTTTTTTTTTTTATTTTTGGTATGCTCTTTTATTCCTCGGACTATTGTCGGAGACCTTGTTTGCTTATCAAATACTTGTTTGTTTTTATAATTTTTA
>DWLS01001220.1:0-23095 GCA_018246255.1 Pachliopta kotzebuea | reverse complement strand
GGTCGCGCTGGAAATCTATTGGAGAGGCCTACGTTCAGCAGTGGACTGCAATAGGCTGAGATGATGATGATGATGATCAATATGAAGTGACGTCAATTCCGGAATCAACTATTACCAGGAGTGAAAGCACAAATATTTGACAGTAGAATGTATTCAACAATGTATAACTGTAGTTAACAACGAAATTGAAACCTCTGATGATAAACCAAATTGACAAAATTATTAACAATTTGAATAAATTTGTTTGGAATAAGAGTTGGCAATATATATAATGATTGTAACGAAATTATTTATTTTAAGTTATTACTATCACTTGTATGGTATACTAATTGTTATAAACTTGATGGAATGATTACAATTCTAAAACTGATTAATATTTGTTAATAATGTAGTAATGTTTAGTTGGAAGTTCTACTGGAGTGAAGTTTATGTTGCAGTTCATATCTGTGTCGTCTGGAAGACAGGCACGATACTTGTTCTAAGGTACGAGGGGTCCGTTGTAGATATTAAGTTGGCTGATAAGGGACTCCTGAGGAGAGTGAAGCTTGCGATGCAGCTTAAGATTTAATGTTATCTAGAAGACGGACACGGTACTATGGTATGAGAGTCCGTTGAAGATGTTTAGTTTGGCTAAAGACGAAAGTGACTCTTGGAGGAGAGTGAAGCTTGCAATGCAGCTTAAGACCTAATGTTATCTAGAGGACGGACAAGGTACCATGTTTTATGGTACGAGGGGTTCGTTTCCGATGCTGAGTCTGGCTGGAAGGCGTTAGTGACTCTCAGCAGGGGTGGTGATCATGACGCAGCTTTAAGAATTAATTCTATCTGGAAGATTGATACGGTGCTACATTCTGTGGTACGAGGGGTCAGTTGCGGATACTTTGTTTGTCTGGAAGGCGAGAGTGGCTCTGGACGAGAGTGAAACTTACGATGCAGTTTTAAGATGTTCCTATCTGAAAGACTTGCACAAGACATTTAAAAGCAAGGGAGCAATTGCAAATAGAGATAATTGGATTAATGTTATTGAACTTAGTTGGATTGCGAAGTCGATCTTAGCATGCAGGAGATTAACTTTTCGATGCAATTCATGTTATTAAAAGAATATTATGTAATAAATGACGTCACTTTATTTATAGTTATTGAATCATAAATTCTGGAGTCTATTGCTACAGATCGTAAGAAGTTTGAGGAAAAACTTGATGTTGTCAGGATGGCCGAATGTTAGATATTAAGGAAAAATGACTAGTTATAAACATTTTGTTGGAAAAATAGTAATTCTATTAACTCGTACAAAAAGAACTAGAATGAATTGAGAATTAATTTCTATATACTTTTGTATAAGTGTTATACTAATTAATCCATAATTGTTACAAAATGCATAATAATGTAATAGTTGTTTTGATTATTGCACATGAGGCGTGAGCTGACATTTTATATATCAATAAAAGGCAGTACTGTGGATTTTGGAGTCACTCTTTCTTTGCATCGGAAGAAGTGTGTTACTCGTAACGAACGTGTCTCTGTGTAGTGTACATTGTGAAGAAGTAAATATCATCCAAGAAAAGTGTCTTTTATTAACTACCCCCGATTTCCTAATATAAGGAAACCCTCAAAGTACTGCAATCACCTCATGTTACAGTGACTCGTGAATTGTGTCAATCTTAGATGACGGTTTTAGAAATAGCTTAGTTCTTCGTTACAATTATAAAACTTTTCTTAAATGTTTGATAAATAAGCCTTATAGTATACTACACTTTTTTTTGTAAAATAAAGTGTCACAACTTTGTTATTAGTTCCGTGGTGAAGAGATATAAAATTGTCTAAATAATTTACTAACCATTTACTATACATTACTATCAAAGACCTATTATATATTATTGATTATGATAATTACGAACGGATTAAATAAGGCATATTAAATTACCTCTATACGATAGTCAATATTTTTTTTATATCACACAAAATAAGTAACATGAAATAGTAAATTAGCAAACCGTGTTTCGTGTGTGATAAGGATATGAGACCCCATTACTATTAAGAGGGTAACTTTAGTATTAGAGTATAAATGTCTACAGAACCCTCTGCGTGCTTCATATATCAAAGTTTGTATAGACTTTTGTTCTTTTGTTTAAATAAATAGGCAACAGAGAATTTTGTCTCTATTAAACGTGTAAACATTCGCCTATACACTTACTAGCCCATATGATTATTCTTTTCCTCTCATATTTTTTTACATTTTGACTATGAAATAATATTACACCAAGACTACAAAAATTTTATCCAGTTTAGCAAGAGGTTAATACAACCAGCATAAACTAACACTTATTCTAAACCTAAATTCATTTTCATAGTGAAAGCTACTTAAACGGAAATCTCATTTGGGTTCGGAATCGAGTATTCACACTATACGGAAATTTTAAATTCACAGCGAGACGCTGATATTCTTAAGATATTTCCTTGCACGTTCCTTTTACAAAGAGGAAACTCATTGTTTAATGGTTCCATGTTATTTTTTCTTTTGAAATGAGTCAGTTTGTTTATAACAATGTAAAACGGCTACACTTTTCAAAATACATGTTCTAATTCCCATTGTATTAATATTTAAACATAATTTTCAATGACGTTAATTGATTATGACGACGAATATATTGAATCGTACTCGCAGTAAACATTTTTGCTGAAGAGCGACAGTGTATTTAAATAAATAACTATCAGAAGACAGCAATAACCTTGATGGTGATAACGAGATGGATGGATTCTAACAAATTCTTACATCTATTCTCTAGTACTTATGTAAGTCTTAGTCGTAATCGAACCAGTTATAACCTTTATATTAGACAAGAAATTAGCAGTTGCCCCAAAAAAGTGTTTCTGCTCAAATCATTAGTATGCCACTTATATATGTATTTCATACAAATTTTTCGCTTTTTATTTCTATGGTATGATTTCCTTTGGGCATAAATGTTAAAGTCCAACCCGGATACCTTTTTCATCTTGATCCTTTAGAAAGAAAGTTGCGGTCTGAATTTCTAATAAAATCAGACTTTTAGCTTATAATAACATTTTTATTCAATTACAATGCGACTATACGAGCACCATAAGGAAAAACTTAAAACGTTTTTGATTTATTCAAATAATTCTTGTAGATATAACTTTTATTGTTATATATTAAGTAGTCATGGCAAAACTGATTTTTATATATCAACCTAGCATTTGTTATTACCCTACCAATTCAAGGGGTAAGAAGTCTTGTCCCCGCCTCACCATGGTTGTAAATCAAAATGTACTAAAAATTGTTGATATTTTTATATAAAGGCATGATTTTTTTATATATTATAAATAAAATCGAAATTTTTCATTGATTTTGTTAACAAATATATTGTAAAATTTCTCAAAATTCAGAAATTTTCATTAGCAATGAAAAATTTTTCGTTTCATTAAGATTATTAAACGGTTTACTTTTCATTCTACGAAATATCTTTTTATTCTTATAATATGATTAAATAATATTTATATATACATGTAAGTAAATATTTGTACATAAATATATATATATGTATTTATATACATATAAATAATTGACGTATTAGTATTTAGTTAGGGATCGTTTATCAATCACCTAGCAAAGACTAAAATCAGCTTTGATGCTCTCTAATTGATTGAATACTGACAAGTTCAGACTGACAGTTTCAAGTGTTAACAACTTCAGGTTTATATACCCTGTATGACGGTATATCTCTTTAATTATCAACTTTAATCAATAAAAAAATTTAGTTTAGAATAAATATTTAATTAATTAAATAAATACATCTTTTCTTTTTGTGTGTAATATATCATTTGCTCATCATTATATATATCATCCAAATCGATTAACATTCGATATTACACAATATTGTAATTAAATTCCGTAATTTCCTTTTTATTTAATAAATACACAGCAAACTTTATTTTAACAATATTTATCTGAAAAAAGTTTAGGAACACACGAGTTACTATCCATTCTATACTTCATGAATTGTTAAGTATATTGATTCTCGTTTTTTTATTATATCGATGGAAATAGTAATTTTATAAAATCTTACACTTATTTGAATTCCAAAGTCAAGACAAAATCTTATTTGTGCATGCAAATCATACCTAAAATCTGAATTTATTTCTCCGGCATATTGAAAATGTTGAATTTTATTAGTCTTTTAGTTCATTGCAAGCTGTTGCTAACAACATGGCGGATTTATTACTTTGCACTTTGCAACACCCAAAGCGGGATTAATTTATTATCTTTCTTTTTAAAACTTAATATTTTCGCACGACAAAATTCAACATGGTTGCTGTGAATTTTTATTTCAAGCATATATTAATTTAAGATGAGATATATACAGGATATAATAAAAGGTTATACAAAAATATCACAAACCAAATAAAAATGTCTGAATGTGATGCAAACAAATGACCTTTTTCTTTTTGTATGTTTTAACATTTTGAATACGATATGATACAAGGGAATCCTGTTACTTAAATATTTAATTTTATGCTTAGCAGAAAGTATGAATTATTTAGCTTCACAAACTGTTAAAATATTCATCACTCCTACAGATAACTGAATTCTATCTAGGAAGTCATTTTTTTTAATAACCAATTACTGATTTTAATAATGAATTCTAATTAAATCACTAGAGATTAAGAACGTTTTCTAAATAAAATTGTTACAGTACATTTAACAATGTACTCGTTTTTAAAAGGAGATATTTCGTCAATAACCCTTTTTTGTTACAACAAGTAAACTTCAAAATTGATCCCAAAAAATGTTAATATACTTTTAACCCAAAGTTAAAAATAACAATTTGAATCTTTTTTGATTACTATTAAAATTGTATGCGGTTTTGTCGATTCTTCTTATATTATAAAAATATTATGTCGTGCAGTAATAAATATTTTCGCTGTGAACGTTTTTCCTGTTCTGATTTCGTTTCATTAGTAAAAATAAAATGTAGTCTCTTATCTTCTTTTACCTCCTTACTTTATTTTATGTTATGAATATATACAAAAAAAATATATGTACCATAAAATAAAATAAAGTAATGACGTAAAGAAATACGATACAAACAATCATAACCACCCAGTAAATTACACTTGTTCACTGTACTATTACTTTAGTACCAGTTTGATTTCATACTGTTATTACTTATTAACTAATATGTTTATTAATTTTGACGTTTTTGACAATTTATTTTATTTATAAAATATTTTATTTCATATCTCCAACGCGATTTTTTTTGGCCCAACCGTATTTGAGTTATCAACACGACATGTTCATAAAGAATTTACGCCTAATACTTACTGTATGAGAGCAATTTCAGAACTGCCATCAGAGTAATAACATACATGGTATATGAGGTTAGTGAAAATAGAACAGTGTCCAGGATGTAAAAGAAAAGTATTTTAAAATCTTTTAAAAATGTTTAACGATACTGTCGATAGAATTAATGACCCTGTCTACTGCCAAAGTAATAGCATTTGCATAAATATGAATATGAAATTCTGTACAAAATTGAAGCTAGTATATCTTAATATAAATCTATATTTAAAAATAACATTGCTTTTATATGAAAATTGTTATTTAACACAGAAAACTGTCTGCTCATGCATATTATCTCTGTTTAGACAAAAAAATATAAAAATAATGATCATGATAAACAATAAGCAATTATTAACTGAAGAAATAGGAAATTCATTGTGGGGATATAAAGTATCCAGGAATATTATTCATATATTATGTAAATAGGCGAGTTATGTTATACATAAATCACAAAAATATTATCATTTAAATTTTCTTAGTAAACTATTCTCTTGAAAAGATTATGCACCTAATATTTTCTGTAAAATACTTACTTCAATAATGATATCGACTTAACAATTTTAATTCTATTCGCAAACATTATTACAATTTTTGTTCTGGTTAATATTATATAAAGTTCTCTACTAAATATTATTCAGTTTCAAGGAAATCGCATTTTCATTTAATCTTGATTGATAACATTCATTAACGATTGGGTTATTCCATTTCATACTTAAAGATTACATTGTTTATGTCTATAAGGAAAATAAATAAACTAACGTTTCTGGTGTCAGTTGTTCGTATCATCCTTTGTCTTTACGGTTTTATTTAGAAAGATAATATAATATATATTAATGTTTCTCACTTTAAAATCTTAACGAAAGTCCTAAAACCGTATTAAATTATCACAATTTAAAAAAAATAGTTCATTGGTTACAAACAGGAACAGGTTAAAAGGATATAAGAATATACAACTTGATAAAATATTTTCTATAAACTTTATATTAAAAATTGTGTCTAACAATAGTAATTTACTAAAATAATATTTTCACTTGTTCTATTTAATCATCACAACATGAAAATGTTTTGCGAGACACAAATTTAACACTCAAACCGTCTTTCGGGGCTAATATTACGCTGTATGGATCACTTTGTACTGCATAGGGTAAATCAGCGGGCTTAAATTGATAAGCGACTATCAACTGAGCTAAAGAGGCCCGTACTTGCATCATACCGTAGCGTTTACCTGGGAAAAAAATATTAATTACTACAAGATACTAAGATTTGCACCGTCCGCACAATCAAAAAAAGTAATTTAGTTGTATTAACGATCTGTCAATAACTAATTTATAAACAAATATCAAAATAAAGCTAAACTCTTGTTATATGACAATTTAAAACTAACTAATTTGATAAAAAAAAAGAGTAAATCGAGGTACAAGCAATTTAGGCTGTACAATTTCGTTCGGTAAAAACATTAAATGTAAATCAAGCTCAATTACGGTGTATTAGAGTTAAATAACTATAAATTTTCCTTAAATAAAAAAAAAAACGTGACTTAGGAAAACTTGACACCAAGTGAGTAACAGTTCGTATTTCTTTGTTGTCGAGGTCAAATGACTGCAGTTGACGTTTAAGGTATAGGGTCTAAGAATTTTAATTAAAATAAAATTATTATGTGTAGACAATATTTTAGAAACACGAAAATTTGTGAACAGAAAAACTTAATAGGAAAATTTATCAAGAACATGTAAAATATCCACGGGACTTACCAATGCAAAATCGTGGCCCTTCACCAAACGGCAAGAAAGTGAAGTTGAGGTTGTCATTATCAGATGAGCAGTTCATTCTCTCCGGGCGCCATTTCAACGGTTCTGGGTAGATTTTTTCATTGTAATGTATAGCCAGGACGTTCACAAACACCGGCGTTCCTTTCTCTATAGTGACATCGTCGTTTAATTTGTATGTCTTATTGCAAAGTCTGTCTAAATATGCAACTGGTGGGTATTTACGCAATGTTTCTAGAAAAAAAATAGGATTAAATTTTATTTAAAATCTTAACTGCTCTTATTCATTTTATAATTCCGATACTTATGAATGATGTCTCACCGTTAATAACAGACGAAAGATATTTTAATTGCATCAGTTCATCATAGTTTAAAATTTCTTTTCCAGATCTTTGTAACGCATCATGTACTTCGTTATAAAGCTTCCCCTTTAAGAAAATCATTTGACAATAATAAAATTTACAGATTTTTTGTACTAATATATAATATTACTGTTTTAATAATCATAACCTTATCTTTATCTTGATTCAATGAGTGGACTATAGTTTTCATTAATGTGTTTTGTTTTAAAATAATCTCAAGCGGCCATAAACAGTACAAGTACCTGTTCGTCTGGATGATGTGCTAGTTCATGAAGGCAGTAGCTTAATACAGTAGACGATGTTTCTATCGAACCCAAAATAAAAACGCCTGCTTGCGCCAGCATTAAATTATCAGCGAGGTCTGCAATAAAAAAGAACCAGGAAAGTGCTTTGTTAAATTCCATAATTATTGTCCATAACTTATCCCATAATATACTACTCCTACTTAATCAATAATAGTAGTGATTAAATAGTCAACAGTACATCGGACGTCGCTTGAAAGCATAAATGTTAAATGTCTACATAGTTTCATCTAATCTAGAAGTTTGTTAGTATTAAGATAATATACATGAACCTGCATTTGGCGTGATGGATAAATTCGAGAGAGAGATAATGGCTTTGCCTTTTTGAAAGAAAGCCCTGAAATCCCACTAGTGAGAAGAATTAGGAGCTGTTCAATCATTTTAGTGATAAATATGTAACAATAATGAAATAAAAGCAAAAGTTTTATCTTATAAACGAAGTTCGCTGATGGTGAAATCTCAGACGTTGATATTTTAATATAAAGATATTTACCTGATCCCGATTCAGCAGGAAGTTTCAAATTTTCTTTTAACTTAAGTAAATGATTGACGAGATCTTTGTTATTAGATTGTGCATTATTCTTTCGCTCTCGAGCAACATCCCAAAATATTTTCTTAATATATTTAGTTGCTGCTACTGAGAAGAACTGTAATCTTTAATTAAAAATTATATGGAGATTAATATTTAAAAAATCGGTAAAAGATATGATAACATTTTTTTAAATAACTGACCTGAAAAGAGCAGCTATTACGGGCAAAAAGAAAATCATAGTAAATTCAAAGCCTCGCCAGAACGTCCATTTCACCATATGGTTAGTTATGTACCATAGCGGGGAATCTTGATCTTTTAATACGCTAACTCGAATTCCGAAGACACTATATGCCACTGTATCTGAAGTATACATAGAGAATAATTCCTAGAAAAGTTAATTATACATTAATATTATTTGTAGAAATATAGTTATAAAGTTATATCTTAGTTCTGAAAGGGAAAAGATGTTTTCCTCTTTAAATAGGCTGACGCATTATTTATATTAACAGGTAAGTTGAGTAATTGATTGTCCCTTATTTCCAAATAAGATATGATCTTAAGGTCTATGTTACCAAGTCATAAAATTTAAGAAAACGAGGTTGTTCTTTAATTTTTTGTCAAACCAACAGTTAATTATGATTTGTAACGTACCTTTAAATTAACATGCTTATTGTCATCGATATAATCGCGGCGAACTCTTGCAATTAACTCTTCAGCGTTAGCGTTCATTAACTCCGTTATCATTTTAAGTCGAGCTGACGTGAACATTGGCGATAGTTCGTGTCGCATTGCTGACCAAAGCGGATTCTAGAAAATTATAAAATTAATCAGAATGTCTTTTATAAATCACGTCAAATGTGAAGAATTGCTCTATACCTTAACTGTAAATAAATTTAATGAGCCCAAAGGATCAGAAAATCCACTGTAGAGATAACGGTCTTGAAAATATTCAAAATCTTTCACTAGAACCCTCCTAGCGAACTCTGGAGTCTGCACCACGAGAACTGGTCTCCAAGCCAAGAAGATTCCCACGTATTCCCTTGGATGTTTGTTTTTCAATTCGTAACAAAAGTCCCAAAAGCTCCTCCTCATAATAAATGCTAGATTTCCGAAGAATAGGTACGGTTTTTCGTACGGGATCCCCCTATCTCTCCAGTAGTTGTAGTTTATGTAATAGTACCAACATATTAGAAGAACACAAACACTAAATAAAAGGAGGAACCAATTCACGGCAACACTGAGCACGTCCATGTTGATGCAGTCCTGTATCACTACTGCAAAAATTTATTTGCGAGATACTTATTTATTACGTGATCAGCTAGCGTGATAAATAAATATAAAACCGAAGATTAGATTGTTGTAAATGGCTCTTGGCGGTTGTTATGTTTTTTTAAAAAACATATTAGTATTTGTTTCCAATCCTTACAATAATTATTAGAAACCCTGAAATCGAAAAACAGTTATAATTTAAATATATTGAATACTCTGTGTTATGCCAATACCACCTGAGTATGCAGTATACATAATAATTAAAGCTTATGTGTAGTAATAACATAAATGCTACACTAGTTTATTTTACGTTTCTTTCAATGACATGTTAGGATAATAATGCAGTAATCAATGATGTTTCTCAACTCAACCAAGAAGTACAAACGTGACTTAGAGAAACGTGACATAATCATCTGTTGTAGTTTTAAATTGTTTGTTACATAAAAAATTATACTATTTATTTTTTTAACAAAAATCGCCAATTTGACAGCCAAACAGAATTTTGGAGTCTTTAATAATCAGCGCTATTCCATATCAAGGTAGCTTCTGGCCTTGCAAGTCCGATGGTGTTTCAAGAGCTGCACTTTATCATCACAGACTACAAAATGTTCTCTTGCAACCAAAAGGAATTGTACATAGCGGACAAGAGACTTAATATTTTAAAATAACATAAATTTCTACAAAGTTAAATCTTTAACATATAAAATCAAACTTGCGGAATACCGACTCAAGTAAAGAGTCTACTTTTGTATATCATAACAATCTTAACAATAGGTAGTATCAAATACACGGCATTATCAAGATATCCTACAATTACGTAGAAAGATACCGCCGCAGTTCAAATCGTCAAGGATATTGCGAGCGCTCAAAATTTCATTCACAAGGAAAACCCACTGTTTAACGTCTTAGTAGAAGTGTATAATATAACCTGAGGTTATTCCAACAGGAAAATAAAAACGCATTAATACTTTCCCGTTTAATTAGATTGCATTGAGGTTATTTGGTATCTCACGAACAAAAATCTATAGCACCTTTCAATAAAGGTTTTAACTCCAAAAGAAATGTATGTAATAGATCGTTTAGTAATAATATTTTTCTCGGACAGTGTTGGCGACCTTGCCCACTATGACAACCGTTAAGAGCTTCGTCCATTCCGGGGCACGTGGATCTGGGTTCCGCAAGCTAAATATCTAGTAAGAACTTGTTCATCATAACTTTTATAGCATTAAAGCATATCGTGCTGTAGCTCAGTTATCACTTATAAATAATACAAACTAGTCAATAACTATTATTACGTAATTTTCACAATCGTTAATCGTTCATGGATCTCGATATATTATCTCACCATATTTCATTTTGTTTAATAATGCAAAATGCACGGCAGTACATTTTAACGGAAAAAAATTAACTAACAGCTGCTTTTAAGCGCTATTTAACGCCTAATGAATATCATTAAATTCTAGACTTAGTGGCCGTTTTTCCTACATTTATGTTCCGGACTAAGGTTTTACAGAAAGACAATCTGATTTACTGCCATCATTAATTATCTTTAATTAAATCCTTGCAATCCTCGAAAGTCTGTTATGAACCTCATAATTACTGACGACATTATTTGAATTACAGTTTTTGTCATAATTTCTTAGTTGTCTTTGTGATCTAATAAGATTTTATCTTTCCGCATATTTAACCTAACCCCCATATTTAACCTAACCCCCTTGCTAAGCCCGAAGGTTCAAGATGCGATTTGGTTCATAAATTATATTTTATATGATTAAATTAATTAAAGATTCACCATTATCAAACGTCCTGTATTAAACAAACACAATTTCAATGTATTATATGAAGACTGAGTGTTAATTTTTTTTTTGTTTTGTGCAGGAGCACACTTTTACTTGTGGTAGTAGGAACTACCACAAGTAAAAACGGCTTTAAAGGTAAAATATATCCCTTAGCACAGTACCTGATTTTACAAATCTTTCTAGGTCCAGGTCAATATTTGATAGAAATATTTAACCTGATGACGTCTACCTTGTAGCTAATAAAGTTAGAATAAGAAGCCTTATATCTGAAGACATATCTTGTCTTGTATAATTCTTATAAATGTCGATAAGTAAGATTTAAATAATTCTTATCCCATTGTATTTTTCTAAGGACTACTAATTTATATCTTATTTCGTTACATTTGCCTTCTGTGTCTCCACTGTGATACATATTTGACTGGAAGATAATGATACCCAAACATTAAGTCTACCTTATACCTACTGCAAGATTGAATTAATATAATCCTACGTATAAAGGATTCATAATAAATATAGAACACAGCCGAGTACAGAAAAAAATCAATAAGCAATGTTACGTAAGAGTGCTTCAGTACAGAAAATGTTCTGTTTTTATCTAGTCGTTGTTTTATGCGCCGCTCACGCCTCTGTATAAACACAAATACATCGAGGAGTACTTTGCCTATACCTACTAAAGTACGAACTAGTTTTATCGAAACTGTGGGGTAAAACATTTGTGTTATCTAAAATTAATGTGGTCAATCAAGACATGTAGATTAATATCTATATGTAGAATAATATCTAAAGATAATCCGTTTAATCAATTTTGTTTTGCTTAAATGTTATCCAACGCAATGACGTCTAAAATACAATTAGTACAAAAGTAATTATCAATCAACAAATGAAATCTTCAACTCATAAAAAAATCTTGTTTAAGGAATAAAACATTTCGTTTTTTAATAATCATATAGTATATATCAAGTAATCTATACAGTGTATTAAATAAATTATAATACTTTTATAAAGAAACAGACCTACAAATAACAATGGATAATTAAATTTAAAATTAAGTGAAAATAATTTTCTTATTCACATTTTTTTAACATAATTAAAGTTTTTTCGGTCTATCTAATTATTTTTATATAACATTTATCCACATAAATCGTAATCGTATCCAATGACTGGTCCTTCTAGGTGAAGTCTCAATATAAAAATATTGAAGCGTACATGAAATGATAAACTCAAAGAAAGGTAAAAAAACCAAATTACTACTCTTCTCTCAAAATATTTTCTTGCTCATAAGAGGGCGCATTCAAGTATTCTTCGTTATACAAACATCAAGAACTTAAAGCATACTCATATGCGAAAAGCTTTTATAAAGTCATTGACTCGACATCAACATTTCATATAGCCAATTTTAATCAAGAATATATTGTAATAAAGCTTATTAGGAAAATTATTATATAACAAAGTAAATTTTTTAATGTATTTCCATTTATATTTAATAAACAAACTATAAATATTTTGTTACATATTACATAACCCCGTAGTAAACTACATATACAACGTAAATAGTCAGTGTTACAATAAAACGAAATCCCCAGAAAAATTAAACGAAACAATTACATTTGTAATAATTGTGGACATCACTTTTCCGATTGTGTTTATTTTTAAGGTAATGAAAGTAGAAAAATTTGGTTTTTGTCCATATTTAAAAATTTAATGAGAGCTTCGTTGTTCTCGAAGACAAAGGAAATGCCATGTTTTTTACGAGAGAACAATAAAAGGAAGACTTGACCTAACCCTTCGAAACAAAAGCAAAATGTCGGCCTTTTATGATCATGAAATATTAGAAGTACTTGAAAAAATTGTTGACGACTACAACAGTGTTGTTTGATGTTACTTTGAATTATTAATTATGTACCATGTACATTTAAATGAAATATATTTTATTTATACGTAACCAATCAAAACCATCCAATTCCATAATTAACTAATCTTTTAATTGTAGAATAAGGAACGTGAAAACGACAAACGCTTTAAATCAGTTGAACAGAAAGCCAGCAATTTATGTCCAAAAAGTTTAACTTTAAATCTTTTGAAGATTAATTGCTTCGGAGAACTACAGTTCAACGTCAATGTGGACTTTTTAATTCATTTGTATCCGAAGAGAATACGACGCTTTTTGTGAGTTAAGGACTTAAATTAAAGGACAATCTCTACTTTCTTTTCTCCTTCCAATGTTACTGGCATGTCACAACATATTTTCCTTACATAATTTTATATTGAAGAAAGTAAAACCTTAAAGTTATATTAATTTCCCAAAGCAAATTGAAATATTTAATTTCAACTTAAAACAAAATTCGGTCAACATATAATAAATATTTGCCTCATTAAAGAACTTCACGTTGTAATGAAATTTTAATATTATTAAATACTGTATTTATAGTAACGTGACCTTTGCAATTAACACTGTCCGCGGATTTAGTTACAGAAAAACTGTAAGCACGCGGAAACATTTTGGGTGCTTTCTAATACTCCCGTGCACGTGGTGCAGCGTTTGGTAGTAGAGCTGATGACTCCAAAAAAGCTTAACTCCAATAAAGAAGTTTTTCAAAAACAATCAATTCTTTCTTAAGCTAATGAGCTATTCAGAAGAGATGAAACCATTTATTTTCTAATTCCCGATGCAAGGTCGACAGTGTGAATAACACGAGGTCAAACGCAAAGTCTATGTTTTCTTAAAAGACCTAAAGCAATACTAGTTAACAGTATTCGTAAGTCTCGCTAAAGTAGTTCTTAAGTAGTATTTGAAACTTTGATAAATTAAAACATTGTTAATGTAAATTTGTCTTAAAGAAATTGCAAAGAACTCTCGACTACGCGTCTGGATTTAGTTGCAAGTCCATCGGAGGCAAAGGTATTTTGAATTTGTTTAGGTGATTTGTGTTACTAACTTTAAATTAATTTGTTGTTAATTTACTTAATTTTTAATTGTTGTTGTTAAGTATCGATGAAATAAGTATAAAATGGCCTTTAAGTTAATCAAATATCTAGCTAAGAATTATTTGTGTGAATAAATAATTTATAGCAATATTCACCTAGTAAATAAATAATGTTTTGCAAAGTTTATTTACATGTATTTATAACTAAAACAGACACTGCTTAGATTGGCAACACTTTATATAGTTATAGCATATTTACCACAAAATGTTTTGATGTGAACCCACTATAAATTCTTTGATTGACGACAATCAAAGAGAACAATGTTTATGTAGTAAGCAGTACATACTTGCGGCAATCTTTTATCTATTGTCATTATATCCAACTAATTATAGATGATATAATACTGAGTGAAATTGTAATTATTCTCAAATATCACACAATATATATGTTAATGAGGTTATTCTTTTGCTTTTGAGTTTTCTGCCATGTTCTGCACAGGAAAGCCGACTCTATCGAACCGGTAGTAAAACGTAAAAGTTAATATTTCAATTGATCTTCTACTTTCCTTACAAATAAAACTACAATGTAGGAAGAGTTTAATTAAACTTCACTAATCGTCGACATGTCTTTAAATTATGATGTTTAAATGACTTTAATTAATACATTTAAACAACACTTTACATAGTAATATCTAATAATTTCAGCTCGCTTAAAGTTTACTTACTTGCAATTTTCTAGTACAAAGTTACTTTAGTATTATTAAAAACTGTTGCAAATAATTTTAAAAGAAGAAACATAATGTAGTAATTTTGTTGAAGACTAATAAGAAAATTCCTACCACGCACGGTCTCTGTAGTAATTACAACGTAACGTTAATATACGACTTAATTCGTACACGTGGTTCATAAAATTTAGAGATTGGTACTTGATTTTAATTAAACGACTTGAATTGAAACATATCGTTTATTTAACCAACCAACAACAAGATAAGATTAATATTTGAGAAAATTATTGATGTGTTCTCACAAAAACTATATAAGTATTTGAAGCCAATATTTTAAACGACAATTAATTGACGTTTTATTTGAGAAACTTACATTAATTGCTCATGGCATTAAACGGCAATGATGACGGGTATGGTAAAGTATTCTTGTCCTGAACACTTAAATATTGACTGTTGGGACACAACAACAGCGTCATGGCGAGAGATTTATGAAGATGAGAGCTTGCCAGACAAGTTTTAACATACCGAACCACCAACTAAACTATACCGTATTTTACTTCCGTGTCTAGGCAATAACAGTTAATAGTCTATTGTTCGTTTTAAAATATGTATAATTTTTAAAAAGCATACATATATTACTATATACACAAAAAGTACACCTGGGTTATTAATACATTTTTAAAATAAAGATAGTCTTTATTTACATTATCTTATACTAAATGAAACTATAGTATAATGTTTTGTCTCATCATTCTACAATATAATATTTATTATTCAGTGAAGTTTATGTGCAATCTTAATAATATGCAATGGTATACCCAAACACGTATAATGATATTATTACAATAGTATTTACTAATAAGTCTATCGAATCTTAGTTAAAGGGCAGAAAGTGATCTAAGGTCATGCTCCTCCAAAAGCACCATCGATAAGCTTATGTAAAAGCTTGCTATCATTAGTAAATATTTTTTATTAGATTACTAAGAAATTCATGCTTGCTGGGGCGGTAATCTACAAATTCTTTTTATAAAAAATTCTCAACCTGTATATCTAAAACTATTTAAACTAATGTCGTGTCGTGGAAACTACAAATAAACATTACCAAGGCTATTAACGGTCTGAGCAATTAGTGCCAGCTGAGGAGTTGTCAAGTAACGGATTAATTACTAAATGAATCATTAAACAAAAGTCTCAACGTCAAGTTTAATTCCGAATGAGTAAATAGTATGTATGGATTCTGTACCGACACAAATATAATCGTAATGTTTTTAAGACCACCAAATGAAATCAAGAAGATCAACAGGTGAAGACTTCTTAAGATTTTTTGAAAATTTCGCTTTTATTAGTTTCTATTGAAATTTAAAAAAAAAATCACGTGACAGGTAGGTTTTTGGATAGCGGTAATATTTTTAAAGCCCATCTATCTTGCTACCACACTGCCGAATTTTAAATAAAGTAACGACTATTGTTTTTAATTTTCAATTAATTTTTCTTTCAGTTTTTGATTTTATGTCGTTTTGTGAAAGTAGCAAGTGTTAATAAAATATTCAATACAACAGTTTTAAAACAGTCTATGCTATCTTCAATTTTATGTGAATGTCTAATTAAGTTAAAGACGTCGTGAAGAGGACCAAAATATTTGAAAAAAATTCATTCACCACCATCTAAGACTACCTTCGTCTCATTTATTTTATTTACTCAACTGTCAATAATTTGATGGATCACATTCATATGTCTTCATTATTATTAATACAACACAACTTGCGATACAGGAGGAAAAAAGAAGGTTAAATGATTGATGACATAAAAAATATACACACGCGAATCTCCACCAACTGTATTCTATATAATGGTGTCATAACAATAATTACATACATTATCAGTATTTGTTTATTTAATCTTCGATATCGTTTACTTTGACATTTATGTTAGTAATCTTTATCATGAATAATATCAAATTTATCTGCCTTTTTAGGCCGGAAATAATACTTCTCAGTGCTCCTTGCTTGCACTAAACATTAGTGTGCAAATATTGTATTTTCCGTTTAAAAAAAGTTGTAGCTGGTGAATTTTTTTGAGTTGCGCGAGTTACTTGTCAAAGTGTTACCGCAATATGGTGCAGTATATATCTTTATGATGCAGTATGTTATGGGCAAGAGTGCCACGAGGTTGATTGTCATGCTCGACTAAATGTTTTAGTTAATTAAAAAATTAAGAAATAATATTATGTGACTTCATAAAAAGTTAAAGGGTAGTCATAATAATGTGTAATATTTAAAAAAAAATAGATGAAAATTATTATAATGTAATGAACAAGGAAAACAGGAAAACAGAAGAAGAAAATTTAACGGAAAAAAAAACAAAAGCAAAATAACAAAATATAAGCTGTGACAAAGTCGTTAAACAACCATGTTTCATTAAGAAGTGCACGTAAAGCAAAATCGTATCAAAACAAAAACCATAAGATCAGTCTAACTGAAAATACATTTCAAAGATTTTTAAATATGTAGTAATTTATATTTTCACAGTTTGCCATTATTATTGCAACAGTGAACAACAATACTATGTATTAAGTAGGAGACCGCTTCCGAAAACGAAAACAGACGATAGTACTAATGACACCTTTAATGACGGGACGGAAGAAATTCAATCCTGATTAAAAAAAACATATTTTTAAAACGTGTTATTAGCATTATTTACGCCAAATCATGTTAGTACAGCTAAATAAAACGACAGTTTCATGAAAAATACATTACTAAAAAAAACATTAGCAATGAAACAAATCGGTACCGCGCTGGCGGCTAGCGATCGCGCAAATCTACTTCGAAATGCATTGGTTTCAATTTGAACCTTGTTTTATAAGTCCACAGGCCTTGCGCGCCGGCCCGGGACCTGCGCGGCCATGAGTTCATTAACCCAAGCATCAGCTGTTTTTTATTTTATGTTTCATTGCTGGTTTTTTTAATATTATGTCATTTAGCTGTACTAACAACTGTAACTAATGCTAATAAAAAGTTTTTAAAAATGTTTATTTTTTTATCAAATATAGTTTTTTTCTAATAAAATGACTTTTACAAAAACAACTTTCTTCTAGGTTATGTTCTAGTTTACTAATGAGAAAAATGTAAAGTGCCACATTCGTTACTACGTATGGAGAATTCTATAGAGTTGCAACAATTTTTAAGAATCATATTTTTAATGACCTATGAGCATTTATTTTTTAACGTTTTTAGTGAAAAAGGACTAAACATAAATGTTTTCAACCGTTTTATTGTAACCCTGTATTTGTTTCCTATGGTTAATAAGCGAAATGAAAAAAAAAATCCAAACATACGGAACTTTATAACTGTCACGATTTGTCGGGATTGTTGCCGACGTCAAGTCCAGAAGTCAGGAAAGAAATTAAGCTTATTGTTATCGGAAATGGAACCGATTCTACGAGACTCTATATCGTAACCTTTCAATAAATCCCTGTTTTTAACAGTCTATATTTTCAAATTTGAAGTCACGAACTTTTTTAAATATTTGCTATAGGCGTTGCGCATTTTTAATAATAGGCAAATTTATGCTTGCGAAAACAAATATTTTTTTAACAAAACGAAATATAACTATTATATACAATAATTTCAGATTATGGCAATACTATGAAATGCAATAAATCTCTATCATACTTTTTAATTAACCAGAGGATGGTTGCAGACATTCGAACTAATTGCAGTCTACAGAGCTGCAGGCGCTTTAATTACACAACTTTTCAAAGTATTTAAATTGAAAATTGTTACTGGATTGCAACATTCTCTCTGGAACTTCGATGGGAAAGTTGTATCATTCTACTTATTGCAGTCATGATACCTTGGAACTCAATTTCATTTATTAATTTATAACTGGAACACGTGAACAAAATTGCTAACTAGTGCATTAGTTTCTTCGCGAGTTTAATTATAGCTAGCTCAATGTTTTTCATTACCAAACCAAGTAGTATGTACCACAGGTGGTTAAAGCAATAAAAGAACTACTCAAAACGTTCCTATGGAAGAAGATTTTTCACACGAACCCCTAGGGGTTCGCCATTCGTCGGCAGGAGGTCGCGACGAGATTAACGTAATGGTTCGACGACTACCAGGCACGTGCGTAAGCAACAGGAGTTATTATTAATATAGAAATGTCTGTAGACAAAACTCTTCAAGATTTAAAAAGTATCCTGATACGGAGTCACAATTAAAGTTGTTCAAAATTACTCCTAAATTTGACTCAATTTTCGACAAGAAACAAGCTCACTCATCATATTAATATTAAAAAAACATATCTTTTTGCACAGTATTTGTTTACTTTTATTAAAATTAAAACCCATTTTTTTTTTCTTTGAGAAGGGTTTCATTATTTAAGAGGTTCATTGTTTTTTGGAAACTTTTACATGGGTTCGTAGAACCAAAAGTTTCAGAAACCTTAGTATAGAACTATACAACTATTATTATTACTGCCTATCTAGGTCCACTACCACACACAGGTCTCCCCAAATAGAATTGCTTACCTATTAATATTTATGGTTAGAAACATACATGAGCCAGCCTACAGTACGTTACTACTACTAAAAATACCCTCTAGAGTTTTTTTGATTACAAGACGAAAGTTATTAACGTTGAATCTTTGCACATGAATAAATACGTTTTAATACCCCATAAAATCACAGAGAAGTCAAATCGAAAAATTATGACTCGTACAGCCATGTGTACGAAAAATTTTATTATCTTTAGTACTATATACCTTACTGCAAAATTGGAAAAAAGGTTTAAGTGTAAGTAAAACAAAATTATGTTATAATTTTAATTATAAAAGGTAGTATAAGTATATTCGTGATTGAATAGTTGTGTTATAACGCCTTATTAAAAGTTTAAATTATTATCCCAGAGAGTTCATTAAAGTTATTTTTTATTTATTGTGGAAGAAATTTAAAACTTTTATTTCAATATAATGATACAATAAAAGAACAGACAGAGTAAAGCAATAACTTGTGCGTAAAATTTATATATTTCCTTTGGTTTATGTCTGAAATATTTGCAGGTTGTATTATTATTCAACAAGCATTTACAAATATAATTTTTTGATGAAAGTAGAAGATATGTAACAAATGCTTTGTTTCAGTAACGCGTAAGTGCGTATTCTTGTAAAATTGGAAGTGTCAGAGCATCGTATATTTCCGTAGGCTCATTGAATTATTCTTTCATTTATATTATACTTTTTCCAAGGTTCAATTCGCGTTGTATTAGGTTGATATGAAAACGATCCGTTAATATTCTGACAGCAACATTTGAATTGTTCATTTCCTTGAATTTTCGAGATACTTTAAAAGTAGATAACTAAAAACATTAGTTGTCGAATATACAATAGTTATAGCAAAGAACATCTTTATGATCTTATGAAATGTAGTCAATCAACACGGTATTAGATAGTATGTTTTTAATATTGCATAGAAATGAATTTACTATTGAAGCGTGCAATGTAAACCTACGAACTAAACACCAGCTTGATATAAATCCACCTTAACTGTTTTGCTATGTATCTTAAGATTTTTCCCATTACTCAATTTCTAATCGAGAAATTGATTGATCGATTTGGGGCATCTCCAGAGATCAATTCTACTCAAAACTAATAATCGAATACTACACGTTTTATTTGAAATTTTGTAGTCGTATGTTTTCACGAAAAATAGTATTCACCTTATATAAAATATTCTTTACGTATTTGATTTTTAAAATAATATTTTAAAAGTTTTAAAAGGTATTAAAACAACTTTGAACAAATAAAGGAAGATTATTTTTTATGCTATTGACATAACTAAAATTTTAAAGTTTTAACCACTAAATGTGAATATTAGTAAATAAAGTAATTCTATTGTTTTAAAAAAAAAAGCAGGTTTTTTTTAATGTTTGATCCTGAAAATCTTTAACAAAAAAGTTTATTTATGACTCAATCTAAAGTTAGCCAATAAATATATAATATTAAACTGTCATAAATTTAAAAAAAAATTGTGATGCATTCTTTTCATAGTATTTAAATTTAAAATACTAATACTTAAATTATAATATCAAGAAATCAAATGTAACTTTAGAAATACAAATAAACATCTACAACTTTTTATAGACACTGTATATCATATTGTAATCATATAAACAACCAAAGTCAACACGAATCACATACATAGGGGTCGGTTATTTCCAGCAATCAAGCAAAGGGTTATATTTGTACATTCATCAGCTGAACGTTAAAATCTCTCGACCCAGTTTATTGGTTAACATTTCAATTGCTTTCTGTCATATTGGAAAATCGTATGTTGTTCGTAGATAATTAAAATTAATTTCTAACACTTTAAGCCATCGTCTGTTCTATGCTAAAATCATATTTAGATAATAAAAAGGCAAGTGAATAATACAAAACATATACAAAATATTTTCTGATCTGATGTAATTGGATATTTTCAAAAAAGCATAAGAAATCATTAAAAAACCACATTCACCATCACTGCATATCTGGTAGTCAATGAAGGTTAACAAAATATAAGCTATTTACATGAGAAAACCAAACTATACTTACAGTTGCTTATACAGACGTACGTCTATAAATTTCTTCTCATTGACCTAGAAATAGATTACCCCAGAAACATTACCTGTACTATAATACATGTGATCAATGAACTAATCAAATTTCTCAATACCCAATTTTTAACCTTCAAGTTATGGGGAATGGTTAATTAAATTCAACACCTTTTCGTTAATTTGTATTTCATTAGAGGTGTTAGAAAACCGAAAAATTAGAAATGTTTCCTTGATCTTTTTCTTCACAAATCCTGATTTCTGTTAAAACTGATAGGATATTAAGAATCTTTTTTGATGGAATTAGGTGACGTTTTACATTGAAAATGTTATCCGAACTTCTCTACTAATACATACATAGAATAAAATATTATGTAAATGTGTTGAAACTTAGTTCACGATGAAATACGGCGATGGGCGCCGGGTAAGAATTCCAATACATGTGAAACTACAAACTCTCTATCCGTGTTCAAACACTTCAAGCATTTATCGACAGAATTAGAGGAACTTGTGGCTCGTTGTGTAAGGGAGATATCGGGAATGTCATCATATTATAAGCAGCAAGAAATAAACAGATTTTGAAGACAGGCTTTACTTACATGAAAAAATACGAAAGAAAAGTTTTTTCTTTTACAAAACACATTTTCGTTTGTATAAAATAGGTGAATAAAATTAAATTTTGCCGTTTGCTTTATAAAAATACCAAGCAGGAGTTATATTCAGATGATATTAAGGTTATAACGTCTACACGGACGTCTTGTTTAACGACTTGGAAAGTTCTAGAAACGTTAGTATTTTTGACAGTAATTGTATGGGATATTTTAAAGTTCAGTCCTAGTCTAAATATTCTGTTTAATGTATGAATGAAAATGTTTTGAAAAATTTATAAAATAATAACACAGTAATTGGTATTATTTTTAGAACCTTAACTCATAAAATGTTGAAATCATCTAACGCCTATTGAAAACAATAAGACGCTTATTAGAAAATTTTCAAAGTACCTAATAGCTTCCGTAATTTTCAGATCTATGTTGTTACGTCTTCTAATCCTATTTGTTACCCACAGCGCTCTTCAAATCTACAAAAATTAAAATTTTATGTTGTGCCCCTACAATATCGTTTGTGCAATTGAGCATTTAAAAATTTTACAGAAAAAGTAGACGTTGTGCCGTAGCTGTGACCTGGACGGCCTTCAGGAAAAAGTAGGCTACTGGAGGAAAAAACAACAAAGAGTCTTGAAAAAACAACCTTTCAGAAAAGTTACTATTTTAATGTAACTTTAATACGAATTATAAAGAAGGATAATTTATCTCATATTTTTATACAATACCATGTCATGCATAAAAGACTTGGCATACAAGGCTTGTCCCCAGACTGTAACTGTGCAGGACAAAACAAGAGATAGATCTGCGAGGATACGTAAAACCCCCACTAGTTCTAACACCCACGCCGACGGGTCGGCGGGAATAA
>DWLS01001219.1:0-23095 GCA_018246255.1 Pachliopta kotzebuea | reverse complement strand
AAATCCTTATGTACTTTCTTTTTTTGTAACTCTGTGATAGTGCACAATAAAGTATATTTGTATTTGTATTTGTATATATATATATATAACCCAGAAATTTCGTTCGTAGATTCGGTACAAAATCCGCTATATATAGTGAGATCCGGATAAATTAAACATATTGTTTTTGACCTCATCATTGACAATAAAACTTCTTAAGTAAGTTTCATGATGAGAATAAGTACTAAGATTAACAACATTATAATGTAAATGAAATGTTCAATTTCAATTATTACAAATTATTTAAAACAATGAATGATATGTTTATAAATATTAAACTTGCTGCAGCAGATGATAGGTAGTAAGGTCTATTCAACATCATGTCGCAATGCCCTGTTTTAATTATTTTTCTTTCTTATAATTAATAATAATAATTTTGTTATTAAATTTTATATAAAGTTTTCTTTTAATACGTTTGTTTTTTATAATCAGATACTTTGCATTTATTCTAAAATAATTTTTGTATTTGTTTCTCGCAATAACAAAGTGTAAAATGTTTGTTAGAAATAAAATAGATTTTTCACAGAAATGTAGACCATTTAGACGTTACAGTATTTCCGAAGTAAAGCCGTAGTTAGATAAAATGCAGACATTTGTCGTAACCGCTAAGGTAAAATCACGAGCGACTTGATTGAAGAACCATGCGGACGTGGACGAAGAGGAATGGGAACGGATGTACTTTAAATTCGCTCCGGCTAATGTCTGATGGAATCAGCTCCTATTGTTCGAATTCGGGAAGACAGTATGAAATGAACGATGGAAATTAAACTTATGATTTTAACTCTAGCTCGCGGAGTCCGTATCCGCGAGCTCAGGGTCCGATGAAGCTTTCACTGCCATAATAGTGGCCGAAAGCTTCGACATCACCCGAAAAAAAAAAATGATTTTAATATTTCATTCTTAGCTCGTTTATACTGTTATTTTGTTAATTTTAAAATTAGTTTTAAAAGTGTACCCATCTATCATGATAATAAACTTTTTCTTAGTTTAATACGTTTTTACGTACGACATTTAGTGTAATTTTAAATGCCGATAATATAGTTAGTTCTGCTTTTAAATTTATATTTTACTATAACAGAATAAAAAAATGGTTTTTAGTAAATACTGTAGTGTTATTGTTACCTCCGATTCATTTTATAAAATAGTCGAAGCTGTAATAGCAGCTTCGGCGCCAACAGATCTCCGCCGCAGAACACACGGCGCTCGGAGCGCATTAAGAAAGCGCAAAATACAAAAGTATATTTTTCTGAATTCACACTAAATCGCACTGGAAGCGGGCGCGGGCAAATTGAAAACAGTCGACTCCGGCTCGTTATGGAGTCGACTCCACCATTTATCTTCATTCGGCCTTTCAATAGAATTGCCGGCGACGTTTTCCGCAACTCAAACGGTGGAACTACTTATTATTTCGAACAGCTCTGGCTTAACGATTTGGCCCGGAGTCGAGCGCACCTGTCTTTCGCCAGGCCTTACCCGCTGCGGTCCGATCCCGGAGAGAATGGGCCGCGCCGCCGCTACGTACCGCCCGGCGCACTGGCCCCCTATCTAACACAATTCAATGTTAGTTTCGCTCTTGTTATAAAATTCTATCTCTTTTCGTATTTTTACAATTGAATCTTCAAAATGAAGTGATTTTTCAGAACATTTCAATATAAATATGCACTGATAAGATTCCCTACTTTATTTAAAAGAAATTGAAGATAAAAATAAATCATTACTTTTTAGAGGTTTGGTGAACCAATACAATATGAAGGAAAACCTTCAAGAAAAAAGCATACCACTTCTTCCTTCAAGATCGGCAACGCAGCAATGTAACTACTCACCATGGGCTTCAATTATCACTTTACCACACGTGAACTCTTAGCACGGATAGCTTACGTTCCTAAAAAAAAGGATCGTCCTTACTCATAACATTGGCTCTAATTTATTAACGGCAGGAATCTTGTTATAGTTATATGCTTATTATATAGTGGAGGTAGCGTAAGACTGGTCTCCACATTTTCATTATCATTGAAACTCCATAATTGTCTATACTGAAATCAGACCAGGGGCTTCCGTGTTACAGGGCAATTTAAAGTTGCAGACAAATCTTTTAAATGGGTGTAATATAGCAAAGCGTGACTTCTCCGCAAAATTTAGTAGACGAAATGAGTACCTCTCGAATTAACTTTACGCAACGTCGGTTAATTAACAATAGGCAATAAGATTTGCATTTGTCTGCGAGTGCCCTCTCAAGCTCGCCTCGCGATCCTCAATACGCGGCATTCATCTCTAAAACGCGCCGCTCTCTCTATCAAAGTACGCGAACAATTCAGCGTTTGAATGGTTTACAAGCTTTTACCCAACATTTATAATAATAACGTTTTTAAAAAAAAAAAATTCTGCCGCAGGGAGGGAAGTCGCGTGTTGTTTTAAAATTTTTCGAAAAGTTTACATACAAAATTTGGCTATTTTATAAAACTGTGTAAACAAACAATATTCTAACTCATTGTTACACATGTTTACTTCATATAGTTTTATGTACCAATATACAACAATTTGAAATGCTTCCTTTTAACTATTTATTTATTTTTGTCAACTGAAATGCTAAGTTTTACTTCCACTACATTTTCTTTTATATTTTTTTTATTCGACTAGGCGATAAGGAGAGCAAGGCATTCACGTGGTAAGTGATAGGCTTGACAATAACAACTTAGCGCTGGTCAAGTTCGCATACACAGTAGCAAATAGTGCTCTAGTAATTTCACTAACATACAGCACCGTTAAAACCAGAACACAGTAATATTTGCATATTACTATTTGGCGGTAGAAAAAAGAGCTGTGGTATCTACCTAGACGGTCTCCGGCAATAGAGACCTACCTACCAGTGTTTAATGACTATTAGTTAAGCTTTTTAGATAATTTTGAATAAGGTATGTATGTACGCCGCTTGCTGCTTATGACTTGTTGAATTCAGGTACAGTGTTCAGCTGCGACCCCATCCTTTGTCGGGTGGGGATGATGGCGCGTGATGGGAGTACAAACGCTCCCTCACAATCCTGTCGAGACTAAAGGAGCTTCTGTTTGCCGCCGCAGTTGCTTTTGATTGACGGATATATTTGTGTTTGTGTGGTTCGCTTGTATGTCCGTCGCGTCCGGTATGTTTGCGCCTGCGGGACCCGGCTGTCGCCACTTTTATCACGTTCAGGTGTTTGCGGAACGGTGTGCGGTTGTTGCCAATACTGTTATGTTCCAATCAAAAATATGTATACTGTGTATTTATAACAAATGTACTATTTGTTTCGGCAACATACAAAGACTTCCGCTTTAGTGATTTCTTTTTCCTTACTTTTTTTTTTGTTAACTATGCGAGACGATCACTTGATGGTAAATGATACGCTTGTCCATATCAACAACGCGGTAGTAAAAACGTATAAACACATTGCCCTCATCGCCTTGAAATATAAAATATTAAGTCTAGGTACCCCAATAATTTAATTTTCTTACAACGCTCCTCAAACCGGAACACAGTAATGTTTCTGTTTGTCAGCTGCAATAGGAGCTACGGTTATACCTGCATAGATGGTCTCCGGCAAGAGATCTACTATCAGGACCTACCTTTTTAATACAAATTTCTTAGTCTTCTTTCCAATCAATATACTTAACGTTTATTTAATTCATATTACATATTAATACAAAAATTTAATTAAGAAAAATGGTTGTAAGTTTTTTTTTATTTACGAATAACGCTTTAGTTTTATTTTTTTTAGTTTCTCTTTACAAAATAACGAAATATCCGAAAGTGTAATATATATTAATGGAATAATAAAAATTTTTGTTTCATTGTAACGATTACCATTGTTTCGGAGTTAATCGTTATAGGCTTTAACATTTTACAGATATGTCATAAAAGTCGTAACGCTCCTGACTCAAGTCGTAATATGAAATTTTATTGCATCTTAAATTTAAATATATGAGATACGAAATGACTCTCTAATGGATTGGTTTGGTGGCGTTTTGAGAATTATTATAATGTTATTATAAAATTGGATTGATGTACTTTTATTGATAAAATGATCGTCGTTGTTTTAAAACTGGATTCTTTGATAGTGTAGTTATGTACTACAATAAAAATTGCTGTTGGTTTATAATATTATTAATTTGTTTAAAATAAAAGTAAATTTATCCCTCCTCTATCTTATTTGAAGATATATAGCAGACTTGATTACAGAGTTTAGAATAGGATATTTAAATTAAAAGCAAAATCAATTATTTCTGGACTTTTCTGATAAGTTTTCCTTCCACGACTTTTATATGTGCAATTTGTTAATAACAACTAAGTGCAAAACACAGGAATTGTTTATCGTGTGGATGAAGTTGTGTTCAATGCCGGTTGGATGTTCGCCGGCAGCCGTTCGTCAAGCGTGTTCCTATCGATTTGATAATCCCGCAGTACGAAAGCTGATCTCTATATTATCTGTAAAGTGGAACTAGCGGAGCTCGTTTGTATCAATTTAATCATTCCTCCGGAAATGCTGCGGAGCGATATTCAACTAACTATAGTCGTTAGTATTAGAACTAACTCAAACGTAATACCGCTACATGTATATATGCGTAGTACAGTAAACACTATATTTTGGAGTATGTAAGTAACAAACTTTATATAATTGTTTGGAACATTCACGTTAATTATTACAACACAAATCAATATTTTTCAGATTGATTGAAAAATATTTAATTTGTACGCATAATATTTGTTAATTATTTAACACCTTATAAAATTATGTAATTTGTTAAATCATTTAGAAATATTTTTAGTACATTAGAAACTAGACGAAATGGCTCTCCTTATATTCGTAAGCAATGTCCTACTTAACTCTTTACGATGTTACCCCAAATTCTTCTTTGACATCATTCATTTTTAACTTTCGCACTTCAAATCTAAAATAACGTAATACATTTTTTATGTTTATAAAAATTTAGACATTCTAAGTATAATTTGAGGACTATATCGAGTAGAAAATCCTCATAAGATGTAATAAGATCAACTGAACGCAACGCACAATCTACATTGTTTAAAAATCGGTGAACATAAAGGTGATTATTTTATCTATGAATAATATCGATGTTGTGGTTTGTTTTGGGTTTTTGATAGTGCATTATTTGCTTTTAATTTGGCAACATATTCACATAGCCACGTCCCCGCTCTGTAGGCTACGGGCCCGGTGCATGTTTCATCGGGAATTTAAGCCCGCTTAATGCAACTTGGCATTATATTGCCGTAATTTAGGCGAACGTAGACTTGTTGCGATGGGATTTGAACTATTCATTTATATTAGCTACTTACCACATACGTGATTTTAGAGTGGTTACTGTTTGGTAGGATTATCATTTTTAAATACTTAAATTATTATAATTATATTTTTTTTATGTACAATTAAATACATAAAACAATTTTTATATAAAAATATAATAATCAACGCTTTCTTCGGATGCCGAAGACCGTAATAGTCATACTACAAATTGTTGTACATATTACAATTGTTATATTATAATACATAAATGTTGTGTCTCGAAGGTAATAAATTTACAAACAAATTAGATTTTTAATGATCAGTAATGTTTAAACACGAGCCGTTGTCACACAGCAATCCCTGGCGTGCACACACGTTATCCTTTGTGCATACACATAAATTCGGTTGCGGGCCCTCTGTGTGCGTAGTCTAATTGATTTCGGCTTGTCCCTCCTTGTCCACAAAGAGTTTGATAATGGCCCGATTGCCTCCTCTTTGAATAATTAACGCCGAATTATGGGTGCGGCCATCTTCCCGCAGCCGCCTGTTTGTTTTGTTAATGTTGATCAAAATAAAAATGAATTAAACAACGATGGAAAGGGCGTTTTAATTAATGGTTGCTTAGGGAAAAGTTCAAAATGTTGTAACTACAGCGAAACGAAATCGTCGATCATAAAAACAAATAATTTTTATTGTTTTGTTAGAATTATTTTAATATATCACGATAGAAACAAGAATGTGTTCAGTAAATAAAATTTTTAAAACAAATCTAATTTAAAAGACTTACTGGTGCAAGCTCTCTGTTGCTGAAGACCATTAGTAGATACCACCGTAGTTCCTGTTTCTGTCGCTAAACACTATTGTTGCAACTACTGTAATGTTTGTTTACTGTATTCTGGTTTAAAAGTCGCATTAGCCAGCAAAAATACTAGAGTAACGTGATTTAACATCGTATGCCCCAGGGCGATGAACGCAATGTAGTACTTTGTGTCATCAACCTAAGTAGTACCACGTTATGGGGAACAGTATCACTTACCATCAGTTGAACATCCTTTTCGTTCCTTGAGGTTAATAACAGCATCATACGAAATTTGTGGTTTATAGTGAAATAAGAATGTGCAAAGTGTGTACTTTAAAAGGTTGTTTTTTTTAAAGTAACTACATTACATTATCATAATAAGTAAGATATAGTTAAGTTTGCTTTACACTGTAACTCGACTCACGGGCTCCATTTTTTTTTTACTATCATTAAGTTATTCATGAGTACACGTTCATTTTCGTACGCTTGCAGCTAAATGTAGTGGATCTTGGTATAAATAGGTAGCCGCAGTGAGCTCCCAGGCATTACCTACGGAATACTAGACTTTCGGCTGAGTTATAAACTACGGAACATTGTGTCGGAAGCGCTGCAATGCGTTATTCATAGACTCGTTATAATTTTCAGTTCATTTTAACTGCTGTTTCGAATTTTGATTGCGAAACATTCTGAAACCGCTGTAGAAACCACGGTAACATCAATATGGGGATTATCTTTAACTTATGTCTTTCATAGTTATTTTTTTTAGCTAAAACATACTGTTTCAAAGAAGATATTTTATCGCTTGTCCACAATACCACCTGATAATGTGACATGTGTTTAAGCAAACAACTGTACTTTTTGAATAGGAACACTTGCTTGGTATCTCATATCCAACTCCTTCAACTTCTTAACCAAAAGTCGTCGAATGGTGATACTGTCTTTAGCATGTAGACCGATTTCTGATGTTATTTTTAATTTTCTTTAAAGAATATTTAATTAATTTCTGACACCTTAAATTTTTTTTACTCAATCAAAATAATTGATGTCTTTAGTATTGACTGCATACAGCATTTCCCTGTATTAATCTCATTTTTTCACCACTGTGATATGATAAAAAAAAGCCTTCAGCCGTTTTACTACTTCCGAATTTATTCGCAGGGCTTTACCGAGAAATATTTTCTGTTAGCAAATCGAAAAGTGTATTTGAATATCAACAGTCTTAATTATTACAGGGGCGTGGTACTTTTTCATTTGGACGTCTGATACTCCGCATCGCATACAAATTTCAGAGGGAATTAAAAAAAAGGCTTCTCGGAAAATTCTTTCATGGGCACACTGTTTACTTTAATGCCTAAAACTGTGGTTGAATACTAGGAATAATTTGAAAAGGGGGCTATTCATTTATAATAAAAACAAATCAGAAATAACGTTCATCATTAATTTAAAATAGAGACAGCACTTTTTTTGCTTTAATATTTACTTTAGAAATATAATCTTGTACTATCCGGTGATTAGAGATATGATGACGATTATTTTCTTGCGGAAGAATAATGAATATGTTTAATATTCATCGACACATTTTATTTTTGCCGTATATGTTCAACAATAAACAATGACAAGCCAAAATTATATTAATGAGTATAGGATTGTGAACTTCGGAAGCAGTGATCTGTTTTATATCGGTATTAAACTGTAAATGATGATCTCTTTCCTGTATACCGATATATTGTTGATATTTTTGAAAGGATTTTATTATATTAGGTACGCTTACTACTTACTCCTAATTATAGAAAGGCATTCTAATAGGAATTGTTTTTTTTTTGTTTAGTTTTGACTCGGTCAATAGATCAGGTTATAAAAAATAAAGATACTTGTAATTCTATTCATTTTAATATAGAAGTCATTTCTTTTCTCGTGACGAGTAACGAGAAAATTTCGGGTTAAAATTAATCATCCACTTCTAACTAGCGTCCGGAATTTTGTCTACAGGGAAAACTAGCAAGAAAATCCGCAATGAACACTGATAATTAGGACTAAGTTGGCAACAAGTAGGTACGGGTTCTAACCGTTACGGCGGAGGGCTTATGTTCTGCCGGGGGCAGTAATCTTTAACTACCTAAAACAGTAATGCTTATATGTCTAACCTTACTTAATGTTGTAGTTATGAACAACTTGTGGAAGCGATTCTATTTTAAGAATATTTTTAGCGTAGTTTTTTCTCATCATACAAACATTATAATTAAGTAATTAAATATTCGACGATTCGCAATTATTCTTAATCTTTGTAATAAATAAAGAAATATAAAACGTTTCTTGTAGCGTATGCAAACATAAAACTGAAGCTCTCTGGATTAACCCTTACAACGGGCGATTTAAAATAATAACATCGTTAAGTTTAGTTTTCATTTCGTAGTATATATAAGTTTATTCCCGCCGGTTACCCTATTACACTACCCCGTTGTATACCGTTATAGGCCCTCTTCACAATATAGGGGCGGGACGGTAGCTGCTATACCGTAGTATAGAGTAAAGAAATATATTCTATCAGAAGTCGACTGCATCCGCGTTATTTCTAACATGTAGAAAATATTACCAAATCCTGTACTTGACCATAATAATGAATTGTTTAATACTTCCACACCAATTGTACTTATAAACGTATAGTTTCTTCGCAATGTTTTTCTTAACTTGAAGCACAATTACAATGGAGATCGAAAACGCGGTTTTGCCTAATAACCTATACCTAATATTATGTAGGTCTTATAAAGTAATCACAGCTTATGATATGTCTGGACTAATAAAGCTATATCGGATATTTAGCTATTACCGTTACACATGCTTTGTGAATAGGATCTAACCTTGTATATCATGTTAGGCTCAAGCGATATACGACTCTTATATTACAAAAACAATTTACCCGCGCACTGAAATTGTTGCAATACACATAAACTTTTACGGTATCCACGTAGATGATAATGCCAACTTTATTATGTTTTTACTCTCGCGGAGCGTTATCAAAATCATACTTGGCTTTTCAAAGATAAATGCCTCATCCTGTTTTACGATCGCAATGGGTGTGCTGAGGTTAAACATGGCTTAATGCAAGTCGACTTTATAATAGATTACGTCGTTAATTGAAATCAGACTGACGTTGAAGTATCATGTCTAACTCCATTATCGTTAACAGATGATTTAGAGAATATCTTTGTCAAAGAACTTACGACTATACTTGGGCCAGAATATCAGTTATTAATTAGATTTTCTACGTCAAAACTTCATGTTGCCTTCATAATGATAGCTATCTTCATCTTAGGTAGAATAACAAAATTGGCGCATTTATTAGGTCGTACATATACTTCCTCATTTTCAGATAATCTTAACATTAGGTAACCTAATAAACGCATACTCCCTGCAAAAACAAAGTCTTTATAGCACTGTTAACTAGACCTTAGGATGATGATGATGATCCTGTGTTGAATTGGAATATTATCTATACTATATTATCTATTTTAGCTTTAATTATTTTTTTTTAGTTGAACTTCTTGGTAGAAATAAATAAATATTACTGTTCAATATAGTCGATATCTTTACCACCGAAACGCTTAATAACAGGCAAACAAAATTACGTTAAAAGTAGTTGCTTGTGCAGCGCCAGTTACGTACGTACGAAGTTTATAAGTAGCATAAGCAGGTGCTTCTTTACAAAATATTCTTTGTATAATACGATCGCGCGGTGTAAGTATATCAAAGGAATTGTATGAAAATTTAACATATTGCAATTTAATTGTGTTAGGCCTCTGTTATTTAAAACGGTTCCAGTTATTTCAGCCGCCAAGAAACAGTATGCAAACTTTACTGTGTTCCAGTTTGAAATGGGCATAAGCTTAAAAATTATTGGATACACAAGTCTTTAAAAGTCTTAAAACATGAAGCTTAACGTGTTTCTATGTTTTGTACTTAGTTCTGTTAGTGTTGATAGAAATTATAGTTTATAGTATAATAAGAAAATACAAATGCAACTTTCAAAATATTTGGCGTCATAATATCACATTCTACCTGGCCATGCCATTATGCTATTGAAAATAAAAATTTGTGGTCCTAGTTTATTTCTCTCATGATTTTTATTATTTTCTGCGAAGCACTCGTAACTCTGAGTTTTTTCTATTTAATTTCTCTGCATGTGAAGCAACTACAATGCCGTAATTTCGAAGTTATAGCGAGCTTTATTTCACGAACGTGTCTGTGAATTTTTCGTCTTCTTCTCTACAAACTCGAAAGCAACGTGCGCATTCAAGAAAACAATTAGGCGGGGTGGAAAAGAAAAGTAATGACAGAACCCGAACGTCTAAGCAAAATTACAGACACAAAGGTAATACAGTCAGATAAGTGAAAAATAACCCTGCGTAATCAGCAAACGGACGTACCAAGGCCGTACTTGAAAAGAAACAAATTAGATCCGTCTCAAGAACTGACGCTTTTCAAACGGGCCCCGGAAAAACAGCCCGACCTCTAATGAAGGGTTAGGCGATGTAAGCAGCTCACGCAATACTTCATCTGTATATACCAGAGCTACGCATGTTTATACCCGACAAGCTAACGAGAGTGAAGTTAGTGTTTCGAAACGGAATCATTAAAAACTGGGCATCGATTTAGCTCATTCAAATTTATTAAAGATTGACTAGTTCTTTTTAAGAGTAAGATAAAATCGATGTGCTTATCGTCAAATCAATACTGAATACCATTATTAATCTAACAAGTCACGGCAAACTACACTTACCCTTAGTTCTGCCTGGCAGCAATCAGCGCTAACCATTAACTATATGAAAATTCGTAAGCTGTTTGCTCCCCGTTTTCGGAACGAAAACCGTTTTCTGAAAACTCTTCATCAAAAATAATATTTTTTTTAATCTTTATAACGTCATGTACTTCGGCGATTTTTTAAGAAATTAAGTACTAAACTTTTCATACTAAAGATTATGACCGGACTATCTCAGTAAACGCTTATAAATAATAGACCTTTATTAAGAAACCCGTTTTAAATCTTACTGCTATAGAATTTTAGAAATTAAATAGAATACCTACGAAAGGTAACATTATAAGTAAAATAAAAAATATTTAAATAAATGTGAATAACTATTTATTTCGGTTCGTCAATTTAGGACTTCTGGTAAATTGCCGAATCGTTTTTTATTATTGCTAATAATTTATTCAAGACGAACTAAATAAAGGGCATAAAAATTCTAATGTTTATTTGCAACAAAGAATTTGATAACACAACAAGATTAGTCAAGGTCATAACATCAATCTTCTATAGGAGAAATTTGCGGTTTCATGAGGAGGGTTATATATTGCCGGAGTTCTACGGAAGTACCCATTTGACTCACCACAATACGAGATCGTGGAAATATTGAATTATTACGTCGAAAGGTTACCGTTTTCAAGCGGCGGAAAGGTATATTGAAAATTTGAAGCCACATGTTACTTAAGATATTTGACACTTGGTAAAAATATGTATACGGCTGTTGAATATATAGAATTATAAAATATTAACATTTTTTATAAAATGTTTGCTCCTTTAATGAAATGTTCTCTATTTGGTATCACTTAGTATTTAGTCGGTCTTCTATAACTTATTGATGAAATGTAATCTGTAATGTTCCCATTCACAAAAACAAAAATACAAATATTTATGTGCTATAGTTATGTAATATAGTTTTTTGTATCATGAGTAAAATGATCCTCTCTGTTATATAAATTACCTATTAAAGTCAATATAAATCCCAGCGCGCTTGTAATCTATTCAGAAAGAAGGAACGGGCGGATGGTAAATGGATATAGTAATCCAATCACGGGAATCAATGACCGTAACCGGCTTATCAGCACCGGATCACTTGCTCGATCTCCGATGTCAACGGAAAAACCGGCAAGTGACGCGATTAATGAAACCTGATGAAGCGGCATTTGATTTATTTAAGTTCTACGTTCGCATGAAAACACCTCAGACTTGGTCTTATACCTACCGTTATAAATAACTGTTGTGAATTTTCAAATAACTAATTTTTAACTTTGCTGTCTTGAACATTCGCATTCTAATTACATTTTTTTGAAAGAAAAAAAATCGTGAGGGGCACGATATAGGTTTACAGCAAAACTAAAAGCCTGGTAAGTCAAAGCTAAGTAAAGGCATTGTATAGACTTTATTTCTACTTCGATTCTATGAACTCATTGTACTGCAGTTTATGTAAAAGGATCACCTTTAATTTAATGTAGTCAAGGACGTTTTTGGTTTTTCTGTATTATTTATTAGCTATTGCGAATATTTTCTCGTGGTAGCAGCTACTTTTCAAGCAGCGAACGACCGCCCGCCCGTATCTAAGTGCAGGAAAGGTTTTAAAGCGAGTAGAGCCAATCCGCAGTGTAAGTCGCGGTGGAGAGCGACACAAATGCTTTCCATCGATTTCTTCTATATTTTTAGTTGGGTTAAATTGGGAAGAATTTTAGGTTTTTCTTTTGGCTATCATTTACACTAACTGGTGGTAGGTCACTGTTGCAGGGAACTGTCTAGGTGGGTAACACCGCAGCCTTTATTTTTGCCACTAAATAATAAAATACAAACATTACTGTGTTCCGTTTTGAAGGGTCCTTTATGTTAGTGAAATTACTGGGGTAACGTGACTTAATACTATGTCTTAAGGTGACGAGCGCAATGTAGTGCTGTATCGTATTTACTATCAGGTGAGCGCCTTATTCGTATCGACGAATAAAAAAAAAGAGAATATGAAGCTCACAAAAGGATGTTAATTATATAGATTTACAAAGACAAGCGATAGGAAGGATGAAGGCCCAGAGGGTCGAAGTTATTGGATAAGTGTGAGCTTTAAATTGGAATTAACAAGCTTTGGTCACAGTTAAGTTGAACTCGTATCGGTTTGTTGTCAAAGCAAACGTTTGCATACAAAGGAATCATGACCATTGATTAAATAATACGAAAAATATCGCTGTCAGTACAGTTCGTTTGAAAAGATGAAAATGATAAATGTTACGAAACAAAACTCGATTGGTTTTTGTGTGTGTATGTTTTTTTTAAGTCAAATATCGTTGGAACAGTCCGTTCCGGCATTTCGCAGTTAGCTCCGTTCGTGTCCTCTTTTTTCGATTCTTGTTGCCCAATTAAGCGAATTTCAACAAGCGAATATAAACGTCACGTTATATGGTAGTTTCTCGATTTCGTTCTGGCTTTATGTACGTATATATCTGATTGCTACAATTACTTTGTTAAATGCTGACGTCACTAGAATATTTTCTTTAAGTTTGTGTAGTTATTTTTATTACGTTTTTATTTAACTAGGCGATGAGGAAAAAATAGCTTAATCCTGAGTGACATAACCGCTAATAAAAATTGGCCACTAAAATTATCACTAACAAAATAGTTTGAACTTATTTAAAATACATTTTTTTAATCCGAAAATACGAGTCACTGATATTAGAAACACTGGATTTAATCATGTCTATCTGCTCTCAACTAGGCCAGTGAGCGTATTTCCAATTTTGCCGTAGGCCCGATATTTGGACTAGACGTTATGAATATTTAGCACATACTCCGCACAAAGAGCAGTAGAATCAAACTATTAACTGTTACAGTTTATTGTTTTCATGCTACTATTACATATAAAAATAGTTTTTATTATACAAACCAAAAACTTGTTGAATAAGTGATATATATCTTTAAAAATATTTGTTTCACTGTCTAGTGTTTTATTAATAATTTACTTTTTGTTTGTTTAGGTTGGTTAAACAAATAGTTATTGTTGTAATACTAACATTAAAAAATAAAATATTTTAAATTTTCTTGGATATTCAACAAAAAAACCAGCAGCAACTCATTCTTAAATGCTATCGGAATTCAAACTGTACTCAATACAGTTTTACTTGTGAATGAGTTAGTTCCCTAACAGGTCTTCTAAGTTCCCGGAACAAGTTACGAGGACATGTCATTTCCGCCAAACTGCACTTAGCTGGGGTAATGGATTATGACGTTGACACTTTTCCTTGGGAAAGAAGGCCTCGTAACACAACATTGGAAACGTAAAGAGAGCAGGTTATGCTTTGATGTTTAAGTAACGTAAATAACTTTTACATTGTGTTTATTTTCGTATGAATTTCGTGGGAATAATACCAACACTGTATATAATCTGCAATCTTTTCAAGTGGCTCCACATTGGGTATGGGTATGTTTGAACGCCTTTGTCCATGGACGTATCAATAGAGGCATAACCTTTTCTTTGGGAAAGGGCTTTCGCAAACATGAACTAGCGAACGGATACGGTTTGTTTTTGTGTCCGCTCTCTACTTTCAGGTTTGTGAAGTGGCTTCGAATGATGATAAGCAAAAATGTAAATGTATTGTATGTAACAACACTGCCATTATTTGTTATCTTTTAAGACTACATTCTGTTTCATATTTTTGGTAAAGAAACCCTGTTCATAAAATATCATTTCTTCTATACTAAATTATTAATAAGTAAGGTATGAGTTAAAAAAATACTTATATTATATATGCTACACATAATTTACTGCATAAAATTATTATTTAAAAATATTGAGGTTTTGTAAAAAATAGTTTTTCCCTTATTTACTGTTTTTTTTTCTGTTTTTCATAATTTAAAGTAAATTATGACATTCTATAAGAACTTAAAATGTAGACTTCTTTGATTACTGTTACCTGCCTGCGGCTGTTCGCTACTGGACAGGGGCCTTCCTTATTTAAAATAGAAGTAAATATGACTGGAGCAGTGCGTTATTTATTCACGCATCTTGTACTAACAAAGAAACACAAATAGGCTATTTCGCCGAATCCACGCGCACAAACGACTGGCATAACTCACGGGGTGTGCAGACCGTACAAAAAATGACCCAATAACTAAGTAACTCCTTGGAAAAGCCGAAGCAAAAACAGGACTGATGGACAAATTTACGCTTAGTGACTTATTTATCTCTCGGGCGCCCTTAATTAACGAAATTTCTCCACGGCGAAACAACCGCAGATTTCTTTTCGAAAAAAAAAACACGGAATCCGCCGAAACAGGCAGGGCCTCTCTAATATTCATTAGCAGCATGACGGGCAAATCCTCGCTAATTATTCATCTGGTCAGTCAGAAGATTGTCAGATTAGAGGAACAATTAATGCAAGAGGAGTAAAAAATTTTGCAAACGTTTCGCCATTGGTTAAGGAATACTGTGAATAACTAGTCCGTTGCAACGAATGAAAAATTTCGGCTATGTTTGTAGTACGATATTCATCATCATCATGACTTATATCCTGAATACTTGTAGCAGCTACATTTATAAACATTTACTTCTAATTCTTTACTCGTGATAGGTGTCTGCTGCCGGAGACCGTGTAGGTATCACCACAGGTCCTATTTTTATCGCCAAATAGTAATAAGCAAACATTACTGTCTCCCGGATTGAAGGTTGCTGTATGTTAGTGAAATTACTAGGGTAACGATACTTAACACCTTTCGTCTCATGGCAACGAGCGCGATGTGTTGCTGTGTTATCATCTTAACCAGCGCCACTTTGTTATGAGCAAGTGTATCACTTACCACCAGATGAAAGTCATGCTGGTCACATCGCCTTGCTGAATAAAAAAAATGTAAGTTTTCTTACTTCATCTCATTCACATACCGAACACGCCACATTGTTACAATCGGTAACAAAAAACCATTTTAACGCCGGATATTAATTTATTTTTATGGTTTCTTTAACCACATCTTCGTTACAGGAAAGATTGCAAAAAATCTCAGCTTTAGTGACGTTGATTAATTTAGTGTATTTGTCTGTTGTTTCACTTTTTCTTTGTTTACTGCCTCGCTATTTTTTTTAATCATATGTACTTGTATTCATATTTTTTGTTTGTAATCTCACCGAGCCGAGAGTGTATATCGCTGCAGTGTTGACGATTTTAAGCATTATTACTAAGCATAATTATATGGAAACATTTTATACATCATATATGATACATACTTTGAATTATAATATGTTTATTTGTTCTGTAAAATCTGTTTCATTTGTTAGTTACGAATTATATATGTACCGCATGCATCTCGAACATATTAATACATCAAAATTTAATACACATGTTACAAATTGTCTGAATTGTATGAGTATATTGAATAAACATGTTTAGTGTGTAATAACAATATACGCTTATATACACCAGCGGTTGGCAAGGTTGGCAAGTCACTGTTTATTATTCGCGTAACGAAGAGAAGCTAGACAATAATTAATACAAGTCGTATACCCGACTGCCCCCGCCCGTCGGAGCACTCTGAGTGTGAAGTTAAATTAAACGCCGCAGATCGACGCGTATTAAGCGGATGCTTTAGTGCAGTTGTTTGCTTGAAGTGCATTGTACTTCGAATCAGTTCCGTAGTCGAGGTATTTCTCAATTTGATTTATATGACCTTAGGAAATATAGCTGAATGTTTTCTTGAATAGTTTAAATTGTACTTATCGTTTAGGTTTGTTCTATTTCGTTCACCATCATGAACCTCTATTTCTTCACTGAGGTCTTCTCTGTACCTCTTACCAAATGCGGTCCTCAGCTGCACTCACTTCTGCTTCTTTGTCATGTTTATATCTAGAGGAAGGAACCTTTACATCCCTACATCCGTTTCGCGGCTGTCTTGTCTATTCTTTACTCCTCTCTAAAATCTGTAATGAAATATAATAATATCTACGTCAATTTATTGCTGTTTTGAGTTTTAATGGTATATTGAATATACTCGTACTATCGTTTTTAATTTAAGGCAAATTCGGTACGAGCTGAATTTCATGCATATTCAACTTTTCAAACGTTTTCTTATCCGCGAAACATTCGAATAGTGTTTTAATCGATTATTCCGCAATAGAATCACATTAATCACTCGCTGTCGACGCGAATAATCGGAATGTTTCTAGATTCAATGTTCTCTCGGTCGCGGATTTGAATTCTTAGGCGGGTCATAAATCGCACGTCGTCTGTTCGCCTGTCGCGCGATAACGCCTCGTGTCTCGTGCTCTGACGTCACTGAATATTATTCAATGCGATACGTTACGTCTTACACCGTCTTGGTGTACTTTAGCGCTCACTTAAATAATTTGTGCTAACAAATTGTTTGTCCAAATTGGTTATGTCTATTAATTTATCAAACCTACACAAAAATTAGTATATTAAAATTTTACGATTATTAATATCTCTAAAACACTGGTGGTAGGTTTCTGTTGCCAAGACCGTCTAGGTAGGTACCTCCGCAGTATCTATTGCAGCCAACAAACAGTACTGTACGAACATTACTGTGTTCCGGTTTGAAAAGCCTGTATAGTAGTGAAATTACTGGGATAACGAGGCAACACCTTATGTCTCAAAGTTACGAGTGCAATGTTTTGCTGTGTATACTATTTTAGCTATCACCACGTCGTTATGGACAAGGGGAAAACCTTACTCATCTCTATGCGTCGTCGAATAAATAAAAAAAACGAAATAAACACAAAAGCAAGACGTTCATTTAAAGTTATGCCTGATTAAAAACTAAAAGCAAGTTATGATGTTTGCCTTTCCCATCATAGAGCGTACTTGATACTTAAGGTGGGAAGTCTCGTTACCTTAGTAATTTAACATACAGCCACATTGTAAATTGATCATAGTAAAATTTATAACATATTATTCGGCACGATAGGTATGCGTGTTAAAGAGAATGAGAGGGACACTGTTATTTGGTAACGTAATTAATTTTGAAAGTGAATAAATATAATGGAAGAAGACTTTAAAACACATTATATGTTTTCCTTCAATAAGATTTCATTGATCGTTGTTTTTCATACAAAGACTTTAAAAGTACCTCTAAAGTAGCAAAGATACTTAGAGTGTATTCTCAATATAAATGCCGCTTAAATCGTTATTCGCTTTGCATGAATATTATCCGCTTTATATTTTCTGTTTGAATTCTTCCCTACGTCGCGCAGTGTTTTGTGCACAACGGGCCCCCTGTTTAGTTTAAAGCAACGCGTTTTATGTAAATTAACTGTGTAGTTAGCGGACGTTAAATTGGTTTGTTCGTGTTCATCCTGTTGTGTTCCTTCATTTGAATATGGTTTTAAAAACATATGCTAATTTATATGTTAAAGGCGTAACCTTCCGTTGCGTTAAAAGTCGAAGTCTCTCTGGAAATGTGTTTGTTGTATTGTTTTATGATTTACGTCTCTTTCTGTTTATAGTCTGATTTCATATTAGCCATGAGGATATATAAAAAAGATTTACAATTAATAAGTTATTATTGTTGAAACAGAAACATTATTTGTGTTTACGATCCGTCACTCTGTCTGTACACTGACGATATTTTTAATGCGTTAAATTTTCCTTGTGAATTTATCGCCGATAGAAACTTCCTGAGTTTTATTTAGAAATAAAAAGTTGTGACCCCGCGAGATTCATGGCGGTGGCAAATTAGCAAAGTTTCTTAAAAATGGCTGACCAATCTTATAGGAGTAAGTGGCTTGGGAGCGGTCATTAGTGCTATGAGTCGTGTTTAAGAAATTTTTATCTTAATACTTAGATTATTTCTTATTTAGCTGATAGCAATTCTTCTTTAGCAAAGAAATTTTAAACTCGGTTATGATGTATGTTCGTATAAATCAAATTATAATTTTGCTACTATACAGTTTCTTTATTATATCTTATTCCATTAAGGTTATTCATACTAATATACAGGGGGAAAAAGCGTCAAGTATTGGATGTGTTTAGATTCGCACCGTCGCGTCGCCTCGGGCTAAATGTCGGCCATTGGTGTTTATTCTAACTGAATAGGCAGAAAATATAGAGATAGCATTGGATGAGTTTTGAACGAGACGTCGATTTTCCCAAAGTTCAATAAATGTTACGGGTTAAAACGTAGCCCCGTGTTACCGCGTATCAATCGATTTAGATTTCAGCGCGTGCTCTGGTTTATAAAGAGGTTTTGTTAAAATAATATGACAGTATTATTCTAAACCAGGATGTAAGGTTTCGGTAAATTGTGTATATATTTATTTCAAACTTTATTTGAATACAAAAAAAATAACAAAAAGGAGGACTTAACGCCGAAAGGCACTCACAGCCAGTCTATCAAAAGGGTTGAGCAAAGAAAAAAATTAAAGGCGCAGTTTGCTACAATTATATAAAATATTACATTTAATTGCATATAACATTTTAAAAGTTAATAATTGTTTAAAAAACCTAATAATGTTTCCTAAATAATTATCACATATTTTCCCGCATAGGTGACTATGTAGAATATCCCAACTGTAATTTTAATCTAGGCTTATCATAAAAAGTGAAGTAGAGGAACCTGCTTTATAATCCAGTGACTGTTAACCAAGCATACTTGCTTCTGATTACACAAGCTTAACATAGCAAGTACAGCAAATATCCTCTTAAAGAATTTTTATAATATAATTTAAATGAATAATGTAAAACAAAAATGATAATGTTTATTGTATAAATTCTTTGCAAGAATAATGCGGTAGAATTAAATTGTTATGTGAACGATTCAGCGGTCAATGTCGGATTTATATATGATGAATAGAATCCTGCCTCCACTTAATCTAAGTGATCCACTTAATAAACTATCTAGCGCATGTGCCGCAGACGAGGACACAATCAGAAACATTTTCACGTCATGGCCATAAGATACACAGTGTCAGGTTACTAGAATGGCCCTCTATGAGCTCTCCAATCGTCCAACACATCTCTCCAAACATTAGCAGGTTGGCCCCAATGCGGCTTGAATAAAGAAACAGCAAACACCAATTATTGGACGAACATGGTAGTGCGGCGCGCTTGCCAAAAAGCATAACAATTTTTTTAAAATTACATTCCCTACTCTTTTATCCGGTTTTTGCGGTACGGACATTTTATCTGTATACATTTGTAGATAGTGAAGTATGTAATATATAAACTTAGATATTTTCAATTTAATTAGGTTTAGGTGAAGATAAATTTATTGTATTATGCTGTTACGGCAACCAACTGATATGTCACTACCATGTAATACATACGTTTTGGAATTATTTATTATATTGATTATTAGAAAAATCATTTTTTTAAGTACATATAACTATTTTAAAATTAATAAAAATAAAATTGTGTTATTACAAAATAAATAACATGTGCGTAAAGCTTAGACTTAATGAGGGCTATCCCTTATATTTAATGTATTCATTCGTTAGTCCTTCGTCCATGCGGAGATTTTTTTTAGGTTATTAATTGAATACGCGGCACTCGAGTTATAAATGTTATTAACGAGACTAACAGCACCTACTTCATATGAAAGAAGAAAGTGTGAATTCTGTTATTCATTCACTAATTAGAACTAACATGGACATATACCACACGTGGTGTACAAAGAGACATCTGCTCCGCGTAATTCCGCTCATAAAGTCACCACATGTCCCGGAACGCTTTAGAAGATTACCTCGGTGCGTGGGATAGCCTTGCTTGCTCTCTGTTCAACGAACAATATATGTGTGTAGAAAGTTTAACAACCAATGAAAAATTTAAAACACATTATTTGTGCTCGTACAGATATATATTTCTGTTGCTAATACGCGAACAGAATGTTCCTCTGATAGCAAGCTACGACTTACCTAGATGTTTATAGCCATATTATGTACGTATTTTTTAGAAAGCAGATGAATAACAAAGAGGCCTGTATATGCTATTTCACAGTCTGATTAAATGGAAATCATTATTTCTTTAAACCGGAACAGTAATATTTGCACAATACTGTTAGAGGGTAAAGTATCTTCTAATAAAACACTTATAACAAAGACCGTCAGTGACTTCGACTATAGATTGTATAAATACTAAATTACTATTATAACAAATATTATTACATATTGTCTACTTTAGGACGTGGATTTCGATTCTGCGAACACAGCGTTCGATAAGCTGTATTAATCGGTAAAATAAAAAGCTTTCTTTTATTTTCAGATTATCTTTTCACTATCTATGTTCAAACTATTAACACACGCAGCGAAGTTTACGTAATAAATCAACTTTCCTCTTGTTTAAAACTCACAAAAGATTTTATAAGAAATTATATTGATATAAAAAGATTGTACCAAATATTTTCATTACAGATCTCATACAAAACTTATGGGCAGCCGGAGAAAGCTTCCTCAATCGTGAATAATTAAAGCTATTATTTCAAAGTCCGAAATTGAATTAATGGGTATCCTTCAACGGCGAGCCTTGTTAGTTCCCTCTCCGATTCATTCTTTTACTTTTAGGTGATGATTAGCATTAAAACGGGAATTGTTTTAACTTTGTTCCCAAAACGTCTTTTAAATGATTCCACCATTGGGGAACTTTTAGTCGAAGAGACGAAATCTCTAACTTAATATTACTATATACGCGGTACATATGTAATTGTTTTATTTATCACGTATATCCTTTGTTAAAAATATGATGTTTTAAACATAATAATTTCAAGTAAAAAAAGTAAAAATAATTACTAGTTTTGAATGATGTTATATAAATGAAAATATGCGAAAAGAAATAGTTTCATTAAAATATATTTTATGACGCGTAATTGAAACTTTTCTCGTCGTCGTCGTGGTAATTAAAAAGCAAATTTACTATAAAGTAAAGAGATTTATAGTACGGTTAATATATGTACTCAGTTATGAATCCTTACATATTAAAAACAAAATTATAATCTGAAATGAATTAAACTTACTAGCGCAAACAAAAACTTAAACAGATCTGTTCGTCTTCAATTAGTTGGCTGTTATTTAAAGTATTATATACCAATAAAACTATTGTATACTTAAAAATCTGTTAAGATGAATTTCGTTTTCTTTACCGAATTCTCAGTGGGTAACGAATCTGAGCCACATAAGTACATACGAGTACATCGCATACGATAGCTATATAAGTTGAAACTTTCAACGCAGCAACAACCGCTCAGGTATTGCGACTGTCCATAGGCATCAGTGATCAATTTCGATCACGTGAACTGTTCGCTCTTTAACCTACTTTCCCTTTTAAAAAGGTATCACTCTGTCTTTGAACTCTTGACTTGGGTCTTTCCAACACTGAGCCGACGACCGTTACGTTATAATTAAATTCTCGTGGAGTGGCGCCGGTGACAAACCTCTCACTCTCTAAGCCGGAATCGCAGTTTCTTTTAAACTCCATAACTTATGTTTTAATTTAATTACGAAGACGTTTATAATTTTCACCCCCCGGGCTCACTTCCCGGACGTAAATTGGGAAACTTTATTATTTATTATGCTGATCTTCCATAACATCTTGTGACAATAATGCGGCAATCTTCTCAGCGGTTTTAATGTAGACTCAATCTATTATTTTTTGTCCAACAATATTTTTAAGTTTAACCTTATTAAAATTATATCTTGTAATAATAAGTAATAAATATGTATCAGTTTACTCTTGACAGTGTAATAAAAATAAAGAGTACAGTAGTCAAAAATTCTTAGCCCTTTGCAAATATATCCATTGCCAAAGAAACTGAAAGAAGTTAATGTTGATAAGTCAAACTTGTGATATGAAAAACTTAGAGTTTAACTATCATCTAATTGTTCAATAGTCATTTTGATCAAATCGCGGCTTGAAAAATATGATATTTGTTGATAAAATAAGTTTACCACGATATCAGCTACCAAGATTTAAATTTCAAATGATGTACGTACCGAAAGCGGTATATCATTTCGCGAAAGCAAAAAACCAAAAGAGCGAGAACTCTCCTCCCTTGCCCTCCATAATTTCACGAGTTATCCCAACTTAACCTACCTACAGAACTTTGTATGGTTGCGGAGAGACAATTCTTTTGTTAGAAAAAATTACGACTAGACCTCGTCAACGTATTACATTTGTAGACATGCTTTTTTTTTACAGAGGTACAGGTTAATGCTTGACCACGATCCCACCTGGTGTTAAGTGA
>DWLS01001218.1:0-23096 GCA_018246255.1 Pachliopta kotzebuea | reverse complement strand
AAGCGTGAATAGGCATTTGCTAGGTTAATGGGCTTACCGTCATCGATCACATCTTCACTTAACACCAGGTGGGATAGGGGGCAAGCATTAACCTATACATAAGTAAAAAAAAAAAAAAAAATTACGTGCAGTTAATATAACACCAACTAATACTACGCGCTCTGACGGTGAAGGACAACATCGTGAGGAAACCTACATATCTATGTGATGACCGCCCGAGGTCGGACTGGTATGAGAAATGGAGAACGCAATGGCAACACCACTCCATTATAACTGACAAGGAAGTCGTCGTGTGGTTCACTACACATGATAACCTTCAGTCATGAGAAAATAGATAAATTGTAAGGAAAATATTTACAGTAGCGAATATCATAGTTATTAAGTTAATGTTGATAACTTAGATTAAAATTACCTATATACGGCGTCGCATTCAATAATCCCTTTTGTAATAGGTTCATGTTCAGGTCGCATTCGGCTATTGGCAGTATGTATGGGGTCGTGTTCGACACTAGGACACCTGCTATCAACCCGACGAAAGAAGACGACATTAGCAGCAAGTGGAATCTTCCTATTCCGCATTCTTTTAGTGCTAAGTCCACTTCCTGCATTGAGGTTAGTATCTTGGGATCATGACGCTCTTTACCTGTAACATACAAAAATATTTTATTACCAACAGGACTCCGGTTTTCAGGACTCATTAATAACGAAGTGATACCATCAGGCTGAGTCCTGAAGCTGCTTGAGGTATCATTAATAATTATTTTTAAAATTTTAATAAGGTGATAAGACTAATAAATTTTCAACAGATGATAAGTGATACACTCGCCCATAATACGGCGCTAGTTAGGACACAGCACCACATTACGCTCGCCGTAAGACATTAGTTAAGCCTCATTACCCCAGTAATTTCACTAGCACAGCCTCCATCAAACTGCAATACAGTAATATTTGCAGATCACTATTTTGCGATAGAAATAGAAGCTGCGGTAGTACCTTTTTTCTTTCGTCGCGAAGGAAATCTTCAAAAGATTTGTTGTTATATGGGATATATACCCACTAAAGCCCCTTCGGTGGTCATCCTCAGTGCATTGCGGAAGGCCCCAGGATCTCCTACGGAACTCAACGGTACCTACCGGCAGTGCTAAGCACATCCCGAGGAGAGCTGTTCTGGTACATACTAAGTCGGTCTCCAACAACAGAGACTTGCTGCTATTAAGTACTAATGTCTAGAAGTGACAAGCGCTATATGGTAAAGTGAATACCATCCAAACTAGCTCCTCATTGTTTGGACGTTTGAAGTTGATAATTAGCTATCTTATCTTTTAAAAGGATCTCATCCATACAAACTCTCACCGCTGTCAGCCATCGCAGCCAGGTCTAGTTCACTCATTATTAATTATTTTTTCACACTAAAACTTAGTAAACTAACTTAATTTTCATTAACACATGAGAAATTACTAACTGCTACTAAATTATATCAAATATGATCATGTAATATATTGTTAAGACGATTTATCGCGGTCTCAACGGCCGTGATCATGTCAAATATAACTTGAACCCTGCATTTTGAACTGTTCTTATCACTTTTGCTCCGGCGCTGCGGCACTGAGGGTTCAAAGTAAAATGGTTGTCTGATATTAATGAGTAAACTCTAGATAAAATTAGGAAAACACATAGAGATGCGTAAATATAACAAATATTACGAAAGAATTGTAAAAATTATGTACTGCTTTATATAATATGATGATCGTCATTACCTTGGCATGTACTGAAGTAAGCTGGCTTGCCATAATCGTCATTAATCAACACATCAAAAAAAGCGTTCACCTGATGGTAAGTGATACGCTTACCCATAACGCGACTCTGGTTAATATGATATATACAGTACCACATTGTGTTTGTCGCCTTGAGACGTAGTATTAACTCTCATTACCCAGTAATTTCACCGGTATACAGCACCTTTAGAACTGTAATACAGTAATGCTTGCATATTACTATTTGGCGGTAGAGATAGAATCTGCGGTGGTATTTACCTAGACGGTATTCGACAAGAGATCTACCCTCAGTAACCTTACGTTACTTCATTCAGAATACAGTAATGTTTTCGAATTACTATTCGTCGGTAAAGTTAAGAGTTGCAGTGATAATTATAATAAAATCATAATAATTTCTAGTAATTTAATTTGTTTGTTAGTATGATTAAAAGAAAATATTAGTACTATAAAACAATATCCCAGTATTGATAAAGGTATAAAGCATATTCTCATATCTATTTTTGAAGAATAATACTCCAGCATATTTTGCCGAAATCTATAGTAAAGCAAAGGTAAATAAAAAAATCGTACGCAACCCGCATGCTCCATTGTGAAAAGTGACAAAATGGTTCATTCGGCGAAATATTTCGAGATTGCCTACATTCTGCTCTTTACCATACAACGTACAATAGCGGCGGGGGAAAAAAATTCCCTTTATGGAAATATTTTAACTTGCCAACGCTTCTTTAATGAATTATCGATTTCACTTGATTTTAACTGTGTCATTCTCCTAATGAAATACTCATGATTTGTTACAGATTAACTTAATTTGATTAATTACCTTACTGCTGTAATTTCAGTAGCTATAACACCATTCAAACTGTAATAGTAATGTTTATTCAGTACTGTTTGCCGGCTGCAATAGTACCAACCTAAATAACAATTTTTATATGTAACTGCTTCTGTGGTACACAGATTTTTTTTTTAATCGACGTGGCAACTAGATTGGAATTCACCTGATGTTAAGTGTTACGCTTACCCATAACATGCCGCTAGTTTAAATAGTATGCACAGCACCACATTGCGCACGTCGCCTCAAGATATTAGTTGTTAAGTCTCGTTACCCCAGTAATTTCACTAGCTATAACACCCTTCAAATCGGAACAAAGTAATGTTTGCACATTACTGTTTGGCAGTAGAAATAGGAGCTGCGGTGATACCTACCTAAACACTCTATAGCACCAGAGACCTAAAACCAGTGTTAAATTACTTTAAAGCAACATACAAAATTGATATAAATATTATGAATTTTTTTAATTTTTAATAATAGCACAAAAGTGCTGATATATACAATATATATAACTAAAACTTTTTTGCACATAAAGTAAATAGCAACGGCTTAATGCCATAAGGCATTCTCTCTCAGTTTACTACAGGGATGAGCATAAGAAAATAAGTAAGGAGACAGTACAATTTTTTTGTCGCGGGAGAAGTCTTCAAAAGATACCCAGCTTCTGGGGGAAAGTCAAGGTTATGTGAGATTTATACACACTAAAACCCCCTCGGTGGACATTCTTACTGCAGAAGATCTCGGTGTAGTATATAAGATATTGTATCGCTACTTTAGCCTACTAATATCTTCTCTTTTTTGGCGTGCCTTGCAGAACGGGATGTCGCTACGCCAACTTAATTAACAGATATATCTATTTATGTCATGATTATTCTCATATTAAACATTATGTTGAAGTAAAACCTTTAGTTGCAAATGCAACGGGCAATTGATAGTTATAAATAAATATGTTACGGTAAGTTATTTACATCATTGGTTGGTTAAGGCTTTGTGATGGAAGGTTTATTAAAATTATTTCATACTGACCTTAATTGGAGGAAGACTGCAACCAATTTGCAAATCTGTCATGCTTTATATATATAGCTATGATAACGTTTTCAATTTATTAATTTTATATATTTTTTCTTAGTTTTTAGTTGCGAGTGCAACTACTAGTATATAGATAAAGATATAACGCTGTATCCAACAAAATGACGCAACTCCTGATTCATAATTGTAACAGATAACAATCTTCCATCGTTTGGAGCGGATGGAGCTTAGAAATGGAAAATAGTTCTGGTTCCACCAGCTCAAATGGCAAACTTGCACTATTATCTAGACGCAACAAAAGGGGATGACAGTATTATTCCATTACCCACAGACAATACCGTCGCTAACTTTTATTAAAGCGATTGCACTGTTTGCGGTTGCAGTTTTTTTAGTTAGAAATCTGATTAATCGTTAATATTCATATTTTCTTCTTCATCAGCCGATAGATGCCAACTGCTGGACATAGTCAAACCCCAATAGTAGTGTGATTTGGGGTATCTCCCACCACGCTGGTCAAGTGGGGGTTGGTGTGGAACTAAAGCCTTGTTTGTTGATTGGCAATTGATATTAGCTTCAAAGCTTATTAGAAAGTAACTATTTCTAAAAGAAAATTATGTAAGTTAAGAAAGAGAAGTAGAAGACAAAGGAGAATCTATTACCGAATTGTTAAGTTTAATTAGTATAAGAATAATTTATTAATTTGTGAGTTATATTACAATAATATAGTTTATGCTTATGTACACTTCTGATCACAAAGGAGACATTATCCATGTTGTCAAAGATTAAAATAGTACTTATACACAACTAATTAACGATGTTAGTAGAACACTTCGCAAATTAACATCATTATTACAGTTGTTAAGATTTACTTTTCAACAATCATAGGACCGTTTATTTTGAAAGCGGTGTAAGTCCATTTTTGAGAAAAATGAGCTATCATGTATTTCATGCTTAATTTAATGTAAATTTTTTATATATAACTAGTGCGTGTTTAATTTCTCAAAAAAATCCCATGTTTTGTACAACTTAAAATCGGTCGGTAAACGAAATTGAATATGATTTGTCTGTATTTTTAAATCAACAAATATAGTAACCTTTAATTTTCTCGTAACAAAAGAAAATGGACTTACACCAATTTCAAAATAAACGGTCCATATATTCACATGTTACATAACTTTATAAAATCGTACAATATTAAATCCCCTTACACCTATTCTATTAGGGTATTTTAATATTTTGATGGGTAACTCTAGAAGTTCAAAATATTCGATTCTGTTATATGTTAAAAACAACGATATATAATATTATTTAAACAAAATGCCCGTATTTTAATACAAAAAATTCCACAGTTTTCAGAAATTTTTTTTTATTCGAATAGCCGACGATACGAGCAAAGCATTCACTTGGTGGTAAGTGATGCTCTTCCACATAACGTGGTTTAGTTAAGATGGTATACACAGCACCACATCGAACTCGTCGAATTGAGATGTGAGGTTTAAATCTTGTTACTCCAGTATTTCACTAGCCTACAGAACCCTTCAACAAAGAGAGAGAAAGTAATACTTACAATGTACTATTTGTCCGCTGCAATAGGAGCTGCAGTGAGATAATTGTTAAAATATACCATAATGATTTATCTTTTGGTAATAATAAAACCATTATCATTCACCTAAATCACAAAGTAGTTAAATATTCATATAAAAGCATATTTTATTTATAACTTCAGATAGAAATCTTTTAAGATATCTAGTATTGTAATCGTAAATAAAGTTGGAATAAATAAGTTTGGTTAACAATTTTTTGTTCTTTCAATAACCTCGAAGGAAAGTTTGTTATTAATATATATCACATCCGGTGTTAGTAAGTTGTACATAAGTTTTTAATTGAATCTAGTTAAACAAGGTTATTAATCAATCTGATCGCATCTAGTGCTTTAATGAATTACTCACTTAAATTATACTCTATATTTACTTCAATAGCGAAGAGACTGGTTTGTAATTTTTTTACGTGAATTGTTATAATGAACAGTTCTCTTAATGTTCCCAATAGTGGGACTTGAAGCTTTTTTTGACAAAGAAACAGCACAGGACGTTTAAGTAAGACTATCCGTGGCTATCCTTTCTAGTTAAGCTTAATGTTATTTTGACCTATGAAATTTATGAATATAAAACAACAGGGATGTAGGGGTCCCACAAAACATCTCACGGAACTCAAGCCAACCTCTCCTCTCTCTCAATTGCGCCATGGTGGTGGGTGATAACACAAAACCACCCATTATTAGGGAATGATAAGAGAAGACCAAAGCCGCGAAACATTTCTAAAATTTTCCAAAAATGTCACCGCGGCAACAATAAGAGCTGATACGACTTAAAGATAGGAAATAGGAAGAAAAGAGATAAATTGAAAATAAAAAAAAACAAGTCACGATAGTCAATCTTTGGCCCAACCCAACCAAAGGGAACAATTAAAAAAAATATTAGGGGACGCCTGTATCCTGCACTGGACGTCTATCAGCTGGTGATGATGTTAAAAGAACAACAAATACTTAAGATCAGTTTAATTCACGCTATACCGTACCAATGTTTAGTTTGAGAGAAATCTCTGAAAATCTATGCATCGTCAACACACAAGGTTCTGGCTCTCCACCAACCCGCATTGAGCCAGCCTCGGCTGATGATGATGACGTTAGAAGGTTCAGAGAATTTAAGCTTCTGAAACTATTCCTGGCGATCGGTATGTATATTTAAATAGAAGGTGTTTTAGCACGTGTCGTATCTAACTTGTGCCTGTGCTTCGATTTGCAAGTAAATTAGGTCGTTTGATCGATACCTATGTGTTGTCGCTTATCAACTGAATCGCTATGAACTGATGAATGATTTTTATAAATGTTAACTTTGTTAACTATTTGTTATCTAATATCTAGACTAACAAATAAAGTTATACACAAGTGATAAAGGTATTTTTTTTAACAAATCAAACAGATAAGAATTGTCGCAGTACGTATAAGGAAACTAATAATAAAAAAACTACAGATTGAAACGAGACTTTGCATTATTGATATTAAATTTGCTATCAAAGAAACCTTCATCATCATTATTGACTTAGTAAGTATAATAATTTATTGCACGAAAAATATGAGAAGCTATTGAAAGATAAAAGAAATACAAACTAAAGAAAAGTTACATGAAATCCCGTCCAACCGAGCATACAAAGAGCCATAGAATCATTTAGACATGACTAATTATCATGGTATTAAGATGAATAAACGACAAATATGATAACAAGTAATTCCCATCACCAAAGTTTTGCTTAGATTTAAAAATGTTGAGAGTAATAAGATAATAGTAATTTATGAAACGGTGAAATTATTGATGACACTTTTGTGTCCCTTAAATGCTCGCCATTGTATTTTAATTTCATGAATTCTAAAAAGCGTACCTTTTTTACGTTTCGTTCGTCATTCTCAAAATTCTTAGAAACTCACTAGTGTCTACCTGCACTCCTGCTAAACAGATCCCAGGGAGAGATGTTACCCTCCCCAGCATCCACAGGGTGCTAAAACAAAATAAAACCTTTAGTACTCGTCTTCCACGGGCCCCCACTGTCAAAGACCGTGAACCCGAGAAATTCCTTCAGTCGCCTTCTATGACAGGCAGAGCTTACCTTAGACCTATTCTTGATAGCCCGAGACCACAGGGCTATTATAAAGCATACATATCTTATGGAAAAAAATACATAATATTTGTTATAAAGGCATATGTTACAAAGTGTGCAATTAAACATAATATTTAAGATGCAAGTATAATTTTAATAAGCCCAAATTAAATTGAGGTATTAATTAAAACGTTCCTGCATGACAAGGCTATGAAGTGACATAATGTTGCGACACCGCCTCCAGTTTAATTAACAGAGGATGATGAACTAACGGAGCAGGTGAAGTTTGATACACGACCAAAGTACATTAAATACAACAGAAGTATCATATAATAAAGCACCACATACAACTAATATACAATTATTTCTGGTCTCTGAATTTTTTTGGTTTTAACGAAACTTGTTTTAATATCCTTAATTTCCTGATGTTGAGATTGTTTTAACATCGTACTACTATCTCATGTATTATTGTTTACGTTATTACTCATCTAAAACAATTCGGGACCCACACAACAACTCACGGGATCCAAGTCAACCTTACCTGCTCGTGGTGTACCTGCTAAAGTAACGGAGCTCTGGCTCCCCACCAACCTTCATTGGGTCAGCGTATTGAGAAATGGCCCAAATCCCCCCACTAGTGGGGTGTGCCAATGTCCAACAGTGGACATCTATCGGCTGATGAAGATATTACGGAATAACAAACTTATGCCAGATATCACCAATTTTTTTTGTTAAACCTTTTCTCCCTATTTCACGAAATAAATGTTTCACTTTCTTTTTTAAGACAAGGGCTGTTAGGAGCTACAAAGGCACCTAGCTAGACGGTTTTTGGTGACGAAAACCCACTACAGTTTTGATGGCTCACTGCCACAATGAGTTACCCAACCTGTGACACTACTCCATACTGGACGTGTCTTTGTCGGTATTGAAAAACCCTTAGATGCAGTTGATGGACTTTTGTTCGTATGACTAATCAATAGTTTTCATTTTAGTTATTATCAGGAAATCTTAAATCTATCATAAATAGATAAATATATCAAAAGTATTTATATTCTGCTTTCTAACCTGTTTTAATACCAATATTTGTAGCCATTAGTTCTAGTTAAGAAACTTTTGCCCTGAACGGTGATATGGTAATTAAACCGTTGTCTCAACTGTTCTTGGGTGTAACTTTAAGCATTCTTCTACTAGTGCCTTTTTTACTTCTTCCGAAGGTATGGGATCTTTAAGGTAATCTGGACTTTCGACAACACGGCCCTGAAAAACCTTTTCATCAGAAGATTAAATTGATTCTACATTTTGATTTATATGTACAAAATATTCAAACTTTCTTTTCACCATCTGTTATTACGTTTACGTTACTATCATTTATTCTTTTTTAACAACAATACGGAGTGGAGCAATTTATTTGTAAATACGATCGTATATATTATGCCGATAATAGATGGGAGCATTGCGGTGGGAGCTCGGTGCCGACTTGTGGTGGAGCGAGGCAATCAATCTCTATTTTAAACTTACCCTGAACAATCATTCCACCGGCACACAGCTAACAATGTACGTTCACTTACATTAATACTTTTTCTTGTTAGAAAATAACGTTCTTTATACATTCTTCAATACAGGAGCTTGTACTGAAGAAAATTTATGGAAGTACTAACAAAAAGTAATATAATGTTACAAAGATGACGTTATAGAAAAAAGGAAGCAAAACAACAGTTCAAAACACCACAGATATCGTAGGTAAATTCAATATAAAAAATGTTACATAGATAAATAATAACAATGATAAAGAAGTTGAAAAACTAAAAGTATACGAATAGTAACATAAAAAGGAAGAAATAATTAATATGTATGTGGTAAATTAATGAATTGTTTATTAAAAATAGAGAAACTATAAAACAAAATTAAAGTCAAAATTGAGTATGAGTATGAGAATTGTAAAAGAATGAAAGATCAAATAATGGAAGAGGAAAGATAAACCGTGCGGTAGAGAAAAAGTTAAAAGATAAAGAAAAATAAATAAATACCTAGTCTCAATATACAAGCGAATGAGTATTAAAAAAATATTGAAGCTTAAGAAAGTCTAAAATAAGTCATTAAAAGCTTGGTTTATTTTATAGTTGAGAGTAATGAGTCAAGTTTGAATTGAAGTTACTTTTCGATATGTGCACTATATAATAAAATAGTTTAACGAGTTTAGTGTAAAGTAAAATGAATGTGCGGGATCATTCATTTTACTTTATTAACTTGTTTTCACCTCAAATTTTTTTTTATTAAATTCTTCGACTAGAAAACGAGGCGAGCAAGGCCTTCACCTGATGATAAGTGATACACTTGCCTATAACAAAGTAGCGCTAGGTAGAATGGTATACACCACGTTGCGCTCGTTACCATGAGGACATGTGTTAAGTCTTGTTACTCCGGTAATTTGAATAACATATCCTTCGAACTGGGAAACAATAATATTTGCATATTAATATTTGGCGGTAGAAAACTGCGGGGTTATCTACCAAGACGGTTCACAGCGACGGAGAATTATAAATAACTAATACTTACCTACATATAACTAATTTTTTAGTTAGTGATAATAGAAATTATTGTGAAAAAATGAACAAAAATTTTAACAGTATAGCGGTATTTATTACTTTAAACATTTACTTATGGTTGGTTAAATTCTCATGAAGCCGCAATTAATGTTAATTCAATGATTAACTGCTATACGAAATTAAACTTTATGTGCGTATTAATAAGTCTCAATTTCGATGAACAGCTGCAGTAAAGAGCTGCAGTCGCGTGGTATCGATGACGGACGTGAAACCCAAATTGATATATACGAAATGAATATATTTAATGAAACTGAGATAAAATTATATTTATGTACATACAAAATCGTTTTAAGTAGAAGTTTTAATATCGTAAAGTACTTCAATTGTATATAACTAAATAGGAAAAGGTAAAAACTTTAAAGTAACACAGACTTTTCTTTTTCCTTCAAGTGTTAAGTTAAGTATATATTTTAAGAATGACAAGTAATAAGTATTAAGAAGAGAATGAAAAGGAGAAAGATGTTTGATGTACTCCAAAGTAAATTTTTGATTGCTTTACTGATTATTTTAATTAAATTATAAGTCGTCATCATCAGCTGATAGACTTCCACTAAACATTGACCTCCCCCAATAGTGGGAGGATTTGGGCCATCTCCTACCACGCAGGCCCAATGCGGGTAGGTTTCTAGCCAGAGCCTCGTTTGTTGAACAGCAGGACGCATTACGAGCAGGTGAGGATGTCCAGGGTCTCGTGAATTATTTTATGGGACCCCTTGAACAATAATCGATATCAACAGGTAGACAGTAATAATTTTGAAATGAATAATATAATTGTAAAAGAGAACAGTGTAAAAATGGTTGCGGACTTTTAAAATGAACGTCAGTAATTACAGGTGTAGAATTAGTGTACCTGGAACTTGGCGCGTTTGATACTTTATGGTTTTTGGCTGAACTCCCGCATGTCCTCGCAGGTGAGGCTCCGCTACATAATTCACAAGATACGTACACGATTTCTAATTTACTTCAACATAGCTACAGCGCGGAACGACGCCTGAGGGGACCCTAAATATAAACAATATTTCACCTACACATTGACTTATACGTAATTCGTTTCAGGATCCTACTTCAGATAAACAAATAAAATAGAAAATGTATACAGATGTAAAAAATCAAACTGTTGCAGTGTGTATCATTCTAACTAGTACGGGTGGTAGGTCTAGGCCGTTACCACCACTGCCTCTATTTCCATCGCTAAGTAATAATAAGCAATTATGTGTTCTAGATTGAAGGGTGATGTATGCTAGTTAAAATATGTCGCGCTTTGAGACGTAAAGTGGTAGTCTCGTTACCCCAGTAATTTATGCATACAGCACCCTTAAAACCGGAATATAGAAACGTTTTCATATTACTATTTGGCGTTAGAAGCTGCGGTTAGCCATGTAGTCTAAAGCTATCAAGAATAGGACTAAGGTAAGCCCTGCCTGTAGTGGAAGAAGACTGAAAGGGCTTTGAGGGTGGGGGCCATCACTGTACATTGAGTGAGCCCGGGTCGGATAAGTATGAACTGGTCTCGTATTTTGTCGTAGAATACTGTCTATGCTGGGGAGGGTAATAACTCTCCCGGGGATGTGCTCAGCAGCAGTGGAAGGAGGCACCGTTGAGTTCCGTAGAAGATTCCGGGGCTTTTGTAATGCACTGAGGATGACCTCTGTGACCTTTAGTGGATTATATCCACATGACCCTGACTTATCCTAAACTAGGGTATCTTTTAAAGATTTCCACCGCGCAAAAAATAACTGCGGTAGTAGTAGGTTACTAGACTATCCAGTTTATTATAACCTTTTTATGTATGAATGTTCAATAAAGTTTTCTTTCTCTCTTTCTTCTTTCATTTGTTTAAACTATATTTTAATATCATTTAAATTTAATATTGTAATCTCATGAAAAATAAAATTCACCGGAATATCCGTATGAATCGTAATAAATATTCATAAAGTACAGGCATTCTTCAACGTTCACATTATCAATTCCAATATCAAGGAGGGGGGGCATTTACACCGAAGCGAATTCAAATTTATTCGTACCTAGCGTACCTAGCCGTATAGACGCGATGAGTGATGTCTATAATATCCCTTATGTGAAGCATGACACTCATTTTTCAGTGATGCAAAAAAATAGTTATCGGTATACACTAATAATGAGGGATATGTCTACTTACATGGCGCTGGTTAAAATTGAGACATAAGATGTTTTAACATTATCACTTAACACTTAACGAGACTAATCTCGTAACTCCAGTAATTTCTCTAGCTACAGCACCCTTCAAACCGGAACATAGTAATATTTGCACAGTAATGTTTGTGGGCTGCAATTGGAGCTTCGGTGGGGCCTAAACTGTCTCTATTAACAGAGACCTATGAGTAAACTTATTCAGTAATATTTTTATAGTAAGAATGATCAATATACTTGGAAGGCTTCTAAAAGTATAATGAGAAGCCTGTTTATACACACGGGGAACATTTTACATCACAGCCTCTTAACTTTGCTCACTCCTCCCACGTACCTCACGTGCCGTTAAGTTTATTCTCCCGCGAGCTTAGTTTCAACGTCAATCTCGTCGGGGGTGAAGAAAAAAACTAAAATTGAGATATAAAACTCGGAGATTGAGAAATACTGAGTGACGGAAACAGTGATGTATTACGAATTTCTTTTTTTTTCTTCCATTTCTTTCACTGGTTACAAAGTTCACCCTTCTTTAACTTACCTCTATATATGTAACTCTATACAAGTGTGACTCTTCCATAGAAGTAAAGGTTTAAATAATTTAAGTATTACTCTGAGTTATATATAAAAAAGTTATATAGAAGACAAGTGGCCCATATAAAATTGTGAAACTTTGTGCACCCACATCTCGGGAACTCGACCACATACCAACAAAATTCCAACGGCTCTGATCTCATCTAAGTGAGATCTGTCTGTATGACAAAATTTCAACACCAGCTCCTACACCTTGTAGTTCTCGAGATTGAAAATTGTTGACGGACAGACGGATGAATGGACCTTGTCGTTTAAATAAGGATTATTTATTTTTACTTCTTTTACATAAATGAAACATGAGTAAAAAAAATATAAGAAAGATACAGTAAGTTTTTGATTCAAATTTTCTATCACCTTATTTCCTTTTTACACTTCCTTTCTCATCTTCTATCTCTCTCATACTTTAAATATATCATTCTATTTCCTGCTTTCATCCATCGCGCTCAATGAGGAAGACCACCCATTCAACCTTTCAAGATGTGAAGAGAATAAAAAGAAAATTAATAATAGTATAAATACCGACATGGATATGTATAGTTTATATGACATTTATTCTATAGAATAGAAATATACATTTATTTAAAATTTCATGCATATATGGAAGAGGTGTATAGGGTCCCATAAAACTCCTCTCAGAACCCAAACCAGCCTCACCTGCTCGCGGGGCACCTTTCTAAGCAACAAACGAGGCTTTGGCTCTTCACCAACCTGCTTTGGGCCAGTGTGGTGGAATATAGCCCAAATTCATAAACGACACTGATTTTTTTTCTATATACTAATAATAACTTAAGTCCAAATTATGTCAGACTATATTATTATTAACTATATTTTTTCCTGGTAGGTCTCTTGCCGCAGACCGCTTAGGTGGGTACCACCGCAGCTCCTATTTCAGCCGACAAATAGTAATATGCAAACATTACTGTGTTCCGGTTTGAAGGGTGCTGTATACTAGTAAATTACTGAGGTAATGAAACAGTACCTTATGTCTTAAAGCCACGAACGCAATATGGTGCTGTATATACAATCTTAACCAGAGTCGCGTTGTTATTGGCAAGCGTATCACTTACCATCAAGTGAATTTCGTTAAAATAATTACATTCGTCTATTTCAAAATGTGTTAGAGTCCAAATTAAATTCAAGTTTGTCATATCTTTATTTTTATTAAGGGGTGTAAGGGGTCCCATACACCACTTCCCGGAATCTAAGCCAACCTCCCCTACTCGTGGTGCAGCCTGCTAATCAACAAACGAGGCTTTAGCTCCCCACAGGGATAGCCTTAAATTAAATTCAAATTTGCTATAACCATATTTATGATAAATAATTATACATTTAAACATCAAGCACATATTTTTAAAAGGGACTATAAAAAAGAAATTTGATACACGAACGACCGGGGTCACCTTTGATGACCCACAAATTATACGGACCGTTTGCAACGGGACACAAACATATTTTTTAGGCGCGTCGCAAGGGAGATGCGTGTCTTTAACTCACCCACGGCGTTAGATGAATAGGTGGTGGTGGGGAGGCTAATTTGAACCCGGGAAAGGGCATATTGGGACAATAAAAAAGCAAACAAACCGACCACACGTTAAATAAAAAAAAATTAAGTAATAATCAAATTGAACAACACTTTTTATGTTCCTGAATTACTTTATACCGTTTTTTTATCGCGGGGGAAATTTTCGAAAGATACCCTGCTTCTTGGGGGAGAAGTCAGGGTCATGTGGGATTTATAACTACTAAACCTCCCTCGGTGGTCATCCTTGGTGTGTTGTAGAAGGCCCCGGGATCTCGTTCGGAACTCACCGGTGCCTCCTTGCACTGCTGCTGAGGGCATTCCGGAGAGAGCTGTTACTCTCTCCAGCATCCACAGAATACGAGAACACTGCAAATCTGTCGTGCCCCGTGCTCACCAAATAGACACTAAGGTCTGATGGTGATGGTAAAGAAAATACTCGATGTTTTAAAGATCATAGGGAAGTAGTCAGCAGATTCAGATTAATGATGATGATGATTTTAAATAGTATTTAATCTAATGTTTATCATGTAGCCTTTAGACAGCACTAATTATTCCTAGGACATGACTCAAGACCCAGGTGTATAATAAATTACTTGGGACCATTGCGAATTAATTCAGATATATTGCAAGTTGCTTCTAAGATATAGAAGATTGCTTCCGAGTATAATTCAAGTTGAATTTCCAAAATAATAAATGATATGTTTAAAGATAGTACACTAAAATAATGTGGAAATAGTCGTATTAAAATAAGATGTGAATCTTCTCTACCAACTTATCTTCTTCTAAATCGTATTTGCCCATGACTGAGGGTCGTGGTCATCATGTGTAGTGAACCACATGACGATTTCCTTTTCAGTCATAATGTAGTGATGTTGCCATTGTCTTCTCCATTTCACATACTAGTCTGACAACAGATGATCATCACATAGATATGTAGGTTTCCTCACGATGTTCTCCTTCTCCGTCAGAGCAAGTGATATTAGTTGGTGTTATACTAACAGCACGTAAATTGAAAAATTCATTGATGTAGGCCGGATTCGAACCTGAAAAGTGGCCGGCATTCAAACCACTAGGCTATCACGAGTTCTATTTTATAACGTACTTTATACACCTGGCAGTTACTTCGCTCTTTGTATATTTTATCTTCGTGATTGGATATTATATATCAATATTCGTTCAGTCAAAATATCTTGAAAACATGATTTTCTTTATAGATTTAGATTCTAGTTAAAATATCCATTATTATATTTTTTAAAAATATGTACTACTAATAGATGAGGTAACGAAAATCTGGTAACAAAAAGTCTATGTAGTATCTATAGTTCATTCCACAACTGGTGTTTAATCACATCATTTATATAGCCTTAAGGTAATACATCTGAAAGAAAGTCTTTAAACAACCCTAAAGAAAGCCTTAATTTTAAACACGTATAGAATTATAAGAAAGTTCAAATTTCAGTTCAAATAGAAAGACAATAAATACACAACTCACACTGTATTCTTTTTTCTTCTATGACGTGACGAGACGAGCAAGTCGTTCTGTGTTAGTTAAGATGGTATACATTACGCTAAACCCCTTGAGACGTAAGGGATTATATCTCGTTACCCCAGTAATTTCTTGCTTACAACACCTTTCAAAACGGAACATAATAATGGTTGCATATTACTTGTCGGCTGCAATAGGAGCTGCGATGCTACCTAGACGATCTCCGGCAACAGATATTTAGAGCCAATGAAATTTGCTAAGGACACCAGCTTTCATGGAGATGTGACTATCAACCAAATTAGTTCTTCACCAGTCTAATGAAGAAATGATCTTACCTTGTGAGAGAAGACTTATATAATGACCATTTTATTTTATGTTTTACTAGATTTCTTACTCACTTTTTTGTCTGGTGCCGGATTACGGGCGAAAGCTGAATTCAACGCAGTTCCTATTTCTGTCACCAAATACTAATATGCACACATTACTGTGTTCCGGTTTGAACGGTGCTGTATGCTAGTGTAATTACTGAGGTAATGAAACAACGCCTTACGTCGCAAGGCAATAATCGCTATGTGGTGTTGCGTATACAATCTTAAGCAGCGTTATGTTATGGGCAAGCGTATAACCATAAAGTGAACGCCTTACTGGTTTCGTTCTCTTAGAAAATAAAAAATATCTTTAATATCAATGGTTAATAATTGCTTGTTACTTATACTTAAACGTATAATTTAATATTTTCTATTTCGTTAACGGATCGCCGGGTACACAAAAGAATTCCCTTTCCCTCTCGCCGGTGCCTCTTGTTTAATATTCGCCCTCTGAAGATCAATAGACGGAAAACCACGAGAAAGTAATTGGATCTCTGGCAACACCACTCAGCAGCAGTCACGTCATTAAAATGATACAATGTACACAAAAAAAATTATTCAGTACTAAATAATATTTCTTATTTATTCGACCAGGCGACGAAACTAGCAAGAAACTCACCTGATGGTGACTACATCAGTTAGTCATATTGGCATCAGTTACCATTGTACCATCGCAGCTCCTATGTCTACTGCCAAATAGCAAACATTACTGTGTTCCAGTTTGAACGGTGCTATAAGCTAGTGAAATTACTGCGGTAACGAGACGTGTTGTCTCAAATCGATAATACAATATGATGCTATGTATACCATCTTAACCAGCATCATGTAATAGGCGAACGTATCACTTACTATCAGGTGAATGTCTCACTCGTCGAATAAAAAAAAATACGACTTATTTATCTGTCTACATTATTCAACTTAGTTTTTGATCTAAATTTATCATTTTAGATAGATCCAAGTCAAAGTCAAAATTGTTAATGAATATAGGAACAATAGTTCACTTATTGAACGTCAGAAATCTATCAACCATTCGCAAATGTAAGGCCACGGACCTGAGGAAAATGGGCGCAAGGAACTCAGGAGGCCGTATATAATTTTTTAAAAATATAAAATGTCTTACACTCTGACCTACGAGCTATTTGAGAATCAGTAATTAGATGGACTGATGATTTAGTGAAGGCTGCAAGAAACCACTAGTAGCAGGAAGTCTTACTTAAAGAGATGTTTGGGGAAAACATAGGCCTTCCCTACTTTAGCCCTGTAGCTATCTATCAAGAATAGGAGTAAGGTAAGGCCTGCTTGTAGTAGAAGGAGACTGAAAGGGTTTTGAGTTTCGTGGATATTGAAGGCTGGGGTCTTCACTGTACATTTTGTGACCCCAGAGCTAGAGACAACAAATTAAATTTGTTTTGATCTAGTTCCTCTTAAACTCTTGTTCCTCAAAGTATTTCTATAATTGATTTTACATAAACCCAGAATCGAAGTACTACTACATCCGGTTATTTGAGGTAGCACTGTATAGGATGAGGCGACGGATAACGGGTTACCTTACATTACATTACCTCGTATCGGGTTTCCAGTTCCCAGGTAGAATGGGAATGGATCATATTTATCAGATATGCGATGACTTAAACTTTCCCACATTAAATGTCCTGAAAGGATTTAATCTGCTGAAAAACGGTAACAGGATTTACCATCAGGTGAACACCTTCGACATCTCATCAACTATATATACTCAAAAAAAAACTCATGTTCATTGAAAAAAATGTGAGCAAACCGTCGTCGCATCCAATACATTATACGTTTGTTCTGTTAATAAAACAAAATGTTATAATTTTAACTTATTTCTAAGTTTGTTTCTAATTTAACATGTAAATAGACAAGTAAAGGAGCGCTCTGTTTCGCTAATTTATCACACGGTAAGTTCATTACTTAAAAGTAGCAACACAGGTGCACAAGTGAGATTTCACTTAAGCAGCCGGGCGGACCGCGTTACTTACAGGCGCGGCTATTAGTTACCGCGCTGAAGTAACACGTCGTGTTACCATTAACAACCCAATTAAGTAAAAAAATACTTTACTAACTTAATATACTTACTAATATTTAAGAGGAAATACATTTTTTTTCTATTTGATGAGGCGAAGAAACGAGCAAGGGGTCATCTATTGGTAAGTGATACGCTTGCCCATAACATTGCGCTGATTAACTTGGTATACACAGCACCACATTGCGCTCGTCACCTTTAGACGTAAAGTGTTGAGTATCGTTACCCCAGTAATCTCACTGGTATAAAGCACCCTTCAAACCGGAACACAGTAATTGCACATTACTATTTGGCGGTAGAAATAGGAGCTGCGGAGGTACCTACCTAGACGGTCTCCGGCAACAGAGACCTATCACCCGTAAAAAAAATATAGTTATTAATTATATAGTGTTTGACAAAATTTGGACCCAAGCAATAATTATAACATTTACTGGTGGTAGGTCTACGATCAGTACATTTTACTTACTATTTCTCGATAAAACTACTGAAGGAAGTCTGATTCATTTTAGCATAAATAACTTCAAGGAAAATATTTATAGCTTTCTCTAAATAAAATGGGAATGATGTAATATTAAATTATACACATATTAGTAAGTAATAGTATAGTTTTTTCTTCAAATCCTAGATTAAAAATAAATCAATTTATCATCATCATCACCGATCGATTAACGTTCACAGCCAGCAGTGGACTAAGGCTAAACATTATAATCCTAGGTACACTGTCATAAAAATTACAAATACCAGGCCGCAAAAATTAGGGGCCTTAGGCACGTGTTTAGATTATTTAAACCTTTGTCGGTCTGTCTACAGCAAATTAAAGTTATCTACATATACCAAAGCTGCGCTGTTAATTGATAAATACTTCTTTTTTTGGTGATAGGTCTAGTTTGCCGGAAACCATCTAGGTAGATGCCACCGCAGCTCCTATTTCTACCCCCAAATAGTAATGACGAGATATTATTGTGTTCCGGTTTGAAGGTTGCTGTATGCTAGTGAGGTTACTCGGGTAACGAGACTTAATATTTTACGTCTCAAGACGAGCGTAATGTGGTGCTATGTATATCATCTTAACCAGCGCAATGTTATAGAGCAAGTTAGATAGGCAAGCGTATCACTTACCATTAGATGAACGCCTTGCTTGTCTCGTCTCCTCAACGAATAATAAAATTTATATAAGCGCCATCTGTTGGTTATTAATGGCTATGTGTTCACTACAAAATATTTCGGCAAAAAATTGTTACTGGGAAATTATATAGTAAATAGATTGTTGAAGAAATAGACTGTAAATAAAAATTATACCATGACACTGAAACTCAGACTATTATTTACAAGTAATGTGAAGTAGCAGTCCTATCATTGTTAATGCTGTAGTCTCGGGTTATCAAGAATAGTACTAAGGTAATCCCTGCCTGTAGTAGAAGGAGACTGAAAGGGTTTTAAGGGTGGGGGCCCTCACTATACACAGAGTCCTTGTCGGACGACAAATACGAAGTGCTAGAGGGTAACAGCCCTCCCGGAGATATGCTTAGCAGCAGTGCAGGAAGACACCGGTGAGTTCCGTAGTAGATCCCGAAGTCTTTCGCAATGCACTGAAGATGACCACCAAGGAGGTTTTAGTAGGTATAAATCCCACATAACTCGGACTTCCCCCCAGAAACACGGTATCTTTTGAAGACAAAAAAAGTAGCCCTGTCGGTGTAATAACTTATTTATCATACAGTAAAAAAGTCGTCTAATTTTATGACAGCAATTACTTATAAAATCGTTAACATTACATTTTATTTGTAGGTTAATAATGTTGATTACTCCATTTGTTAACTTAATTAGTTTCATTCAAATCGTAGGACGGGAGAGGTTCTTCCTTTTGAGAATTCCGCCGACAGCTTGCCCGAAACGTTTTAATGCGAATAAAGGACCCTTAGAAAATATTTGTTTATGGCAAAAAATAATTTGAACTGGTTTTATTATTTTTACGTGTTAAAAAATATTACTTAAGAATGTTACGTTTTAATCAAAATTTGCTAGTTCTGACACAAGAAGAGTAAAGTCGAATAAACGATGTGTCTGTGTAACGCCGTTTCTCTCACGGTCAATTTTGCGATATATCTATATAGGATCTATATACGGTATACAGATTGTAGGACAACTTCCGGTTGGTCAGCCAGAACCGGAAGGACATAAAAAAAAATTTTTTGATCGTAAACACTTTTACTTCAAAAAAAATATCAAAAATATGCACTATTAAGGTACTTGGTGACTTTTGGTCAAACTTCCGATTATACTGGAAGTACATATAAGTAGTAATTTTTATACGAGGAACATATTTGTATAAGAATAATGTCAAAAATATGCTCACTTATGAAACTTAGTGTCTTTCGGCACCACTTCCGGTTGGCTGTCCGGAACCGGATATGGTCAAGCACTCCGTACCCACCTCGATATTAATACCGAGTTTCATTTTAGTCGGCCTTAATGTTTGGCCAGGGAACGATCACAACAAAATTCAGACACACACTTGACTAAATCATAGTCAATGCAAAATTGACATTCAGATCCCCGACCTTGAGTAGCTGTACTTCAAGTTCAGAGCCACAGTTCCTTCATTTCCTATCATCATGTACAATTCTCATTAGATTACTGCTTTCATACTGTCGTCACGAGAGTTTTCTACTCGTCCCATAATTTAATCTAACTGTCAATATAAACCTCAATATCACTGTGTTCCGTAACGCGGAATATATCAATATACTTAAACGTGAACACAGAACGTGCGAAAGAGAAAGAACTACACATAACAAAGTATTACGCATTTATTTTCAGCCTTAGTACCACATCCCATTAGCTTCACTCTCTCACCGACCGAGATTGATATCAAGGATACTAAAGCCAATCTCGACGGGGAGAAAAAAAAGGGAAAATTGAGATATAAACGAAGATAAAACATAAAAGGATTCGAATTTATTCGTAATATTGTCCTTATTTTATTAAAATAAAGCGAGCGTTATAAGTAAAGGTCACATATAAACGGAAACGCGTAACTTGAATTAAATTTGAACATAATGTAAAGTGACTGTAATGTCGAAGGCGGATTCGAAAAGCCCAAATACCATCAAAATTTTAAACGAGGATACTATTGAGGAGACCACGTGTGTGTCATCATCATCATCATGCCTATAATGGGAATCTGTAATTTTTGACTTTTTGGGAAAAGATGAAGCTGATGGTAAGTTATACCATTGCTCATAACGAGGCGATGGTTAAGATGGTACATACAGTCTCGTTACTCCAGTAATTTTATTAGCATACATCATCATCTAAACTGGAACACAGTAATGTATGGTCAGTATTATTTTGCGGTAGAAATAGAGACCTCCCACCAATACTCTTCATTTAACTTAATCTTTCAGACTACGTGTTAGTAAGTTGAAATTTTTTTTCATGGCTTAATAAATAGGTGAGTTTAAAGAAATTCTTTACCGTAGTAAATATATATTATATAAAAGGGATTTTGTACACAAAAGCCTATTGTACCAGCCTTGTACTTTGATCGTGTACGACGGAATTAAACCTCTGGTGATAATGAAAAAATGGTACAGATTTATCACCAAATTTCATTAGATTCGGTGACACGGGGAACATCAAATAATATAGATAACGGGGTGGAGTTACGTTACCTTATTTCGAGGGTAACGGGTACAGAGGTTAAGGGGCTGAAGTAATTTATCAGACACCCGATAGCGCTGTGTGGCCATCATTGCGTGTATCAAATATACACGACGTCAAATATTGATTGATTGATATGTTTGTTATATGTTTTTTCTGGAGCATTATTAGATTTTACCGGTGGTAGAACTCAGTTGCCGAATCGTGTAGGTAGGCAGCACCGCATTACCTTACGTCTCAAGCCGATGAGCGCAATGTGGTGCTGTGTATACCATCATAAACAGCGCCACATTGTCTGCTGTTGGAACTGCCCTGGCGCTGCAGCGTGTGAAGAATATTCGCGGAAGCGAACAGATGGCATTCACGCCATCATGCCCAAAAAAGCAGCTTCCATGGTGCAGCTTATTCGAAGTATTGCCAGCAGCATCTTGATGATGATAGCTGCTGGACCCGATTGCTCAATTAAAAACCGTTGAGGCAATTCTTATAGGAAAATCCTGTGGTATATTGTTCTTGATTGTACGCGATACAAATTTTCCTCATGATTTCCTCGATATACGATAAGTTAAAAAATTGTAATAAACTGACATAACTAACTTAATAATTAAGCTGTATATTGTTACTAACCCTTACTAACATAATATGGTCTTCATATGAATTGAAGATTACATGATTTATTTATTTATTTACCATAAAGTGGACGCCTTGCTGGTCTCGTCACATCCCGTCGTCGTAGTATAAAAAAAGACAATCCATTGAATTTTTATTTACTATTTACCATTATATAGTTAACAAAGCATACATTCTTAAACTAATATCTCTGAATAGTACCCCCAAAAACCATCTTTATATAACCTAACAGATTTTTTTTATATCAATTGTTAATAGTTTTTTAATCTTATCCTGGGTTCCGTGAAAGGTTGTGCCAAAAAGCTCCCCACAAACTGACGATGTGGTGAAGAAGAAGGCCTCTGGAAATCGCTAGATGCAAACACCACAGGACTGATGTGAGTGTAGATCTTTGAATGTGGCCAATTTCTATCAGTAAGCGTTTCTCATTTGACAACTAACGAGGCACTGGCTTTTCAACAACCCGCATTAGGCCCGAGTGATGGAAAATGGTTCAAATCTGCCTACTAATGGGTGAGGCTTATTTCCTGCAGAGGACGTCTATCTGGTGATGAAGAAGCGTTCATAGGTAGATGATAAAATTACATAATTTATTTCTTTGTTATTATTGATAAGTGGAGCAAGGCCTTCACGTGATGGTTTTTTTTTTACGTATGTATAGGTTAATGCTTGATCACGATCCCACCTGGTGTTAAGTGAAGATGTGGTCGATGATGGTAAAGCGCATTAACCT
>DWLS01001217.1:0-23103 GCA_018246255.1 Pachliopta kotzebuea | reverse complement strand
TATGTTGGTACCCTTGCAATTTCTATTTCTACCTCCAAATAGTCATGTAAACATTACTGTGGGCGTCGTCATAGCCTAGAGGTTTGAATGCCTTAACTCCGAATGTACCGGGTTCGAATCGGGCCTGCACCAATGAATTGTTCAATTATATGAAGTTCGTATAACACAAACTAATATTACGTGCTATAAACCTCAAAAAAATTAAACATTACTGTGTTCCGATTTGCTGTATGCTAGTGAAATTAATGGAGTAACGATACTTAACACTTTACGTCTTAAGTCGACGAGCGCAATGTGGTGATGTGTATACCATAATAACCAACGCTATGTTATGGGCAGGTGTCACTCACCAACAGGTGATAGCCTTGGTCGTCTCGTACAAAAAAAAACCGAACTTTATAACACCCTAGAAAGCTGCAGGCAGACAAAACAGATATACAGCTAAATATAAAAAGAGATTTAAGTAAGAAGTCTTAAGGATAAAGATAATAAAAGATAGTCTTCAGCAGTATTTGGACCTTCACCTCTCATACATCACACCATCCATTCATGCATCCATTAAATATGATAGTAAAGTAATAAAACTATTTATGTTCATAAACGTTTCACCGATAACTGTAATAGATATAACCAGTTCAATGATGAATAGGATCATCATCAGCCTTCATTGATCCACTACTGGAGCAGTAAGGGGTTATTTAAAACAATGAATATTTTTTTATAGTATCAATACATCTAGACTTGCAGCATATTCACTTAAAACAAAGTAATGATGGTACGATGTTAGTATAAATTTCAAAAAAAAAAGTGGGTGTTAACGGCACCATACAACAAATCACGAGACCCAAATCAACCCCACCCGCTCTTGGTGAAGGTTGTTAATCAACAAACGAGTCTCTGGAAGTCTACATCCTGCAGTGGACTTCTATCAGCTGATGAAGAATAAGAAAAATATTTATCTATTTAGATAAATACGAGATCATTTCGTATTTGTTGCCTACTCATAGATCGCTTAGTAGCGATTAGACCCTTTTAGTCGACTTTCTAAATAGACAGGGGTTATTTTAATAAATTTATTACTAACTCATGATAACAGGAATGAAATCGGCTTAGGTTTAGATATGAAATTGTGAAGGATGCTGGATAACTAGAATAGATGTTTTTAGTAGATAAATCAAAGACGTTCTGATTCTTCTGGAGTGAGGTCCCGCAGGGATTCTTCCTTCTTGCTATCACTTTTTTAGTCTTTTCTTTGCTCGATTTCTTATGTTTGATGATGATATCGCTGTTCGGTCTTTTAAGATGTATACAACTCATCTGATGCTGGGTATTCGGACCACGGGACTCACGGCCTATTAACTTTTATATCCGTCGACGTTGGTAGCAAAACTTGTGGTGGTTATACTCATTATGGCGTCATCATCATCATCATCATCTCAGCCTATTGCAGTCCACTGCTGAACGTAGGCCTCTCCAATAGATTTCCATTATGGCGTGATTAAAAAAAATGTATACATAAAAACCGATTATCTTAAATTATTAGTAATTTAATCATCAACGTCCCGTACAAATACAATTAATGAAATATTTATATACCCTCCTACACAGAAGTATAAATTAATCATATTTCATTACTACAAGTCGATGAATATGAAAGGAAAAAATCTAATAATATCTTTTTTATATACAGTTTCAGTTCATGATAGCCTAGTGGTTTGAACGCCTGCCTTCCACTCCGGAGGTACCGGGTTCGAATCCGGGATGACGCCAATGAACTTTTCAATTTACCTGCAGTTAATATAACAACAACTAATACCACGCGCTCTGACGGTGAAGGAGAACATCGTGAGGAAACTATATCTATGTGATGACCATTCGCGGTCGGACTGCTATGTGGAATGGAGAAGGCAATGACAACACCACTACATTATAACTGACAAGGTTCGTGTGTTTCACTAAACATGATGACTATGACCCTCAATAGGAAGTACAAATACGATTTAGAAGTATATAGTTTATAGAATTCATGACCATTTCCTTTGATTTTAATGTCGCAATGCGTTTAAATGTGTATAGTTTCGATAAGCGATAAATGTAAGTTACTAGCTAACAAACAAGATAAGGCAATGCGGTGTCAAGGTTCCGTTTCTCTTAGACTAAACATCCGTACCGCGGTGAAAACAAAAGGGTTAAACGGGCAAGCGTATCCTGTTCATCAACCCTTAAATAAACAAGTTGAGATAAGTTGACCCGGATGAGAAGGATCATATCCTTGTGCTGACTAAAACGCGAAGGATGAACACCGATTAGATTTTAATGAGCAAAACTATATAACTACAGCTATCCATTACTGGTGGTAGATTTCCGAAGATTAGGTAGGTACCACCGCAGCTTCTATAGCAGCCGAGGAACGGTACTATTTAGGGTGTTCTAGTGAAATTACTTGGGTAACGACACTTAATACTTTGTCTCAAATCGATGTACACAATGTGTTGTATATACTATCGTAACCAGCGCATTGTTATAGGTAATTGTATCACTTATTATCACGTGAACGCCTTGCTACTCTCGCGTAGTAGATATAAAAAACTATGTTATATGTAATAGACTTATTATACGAGTAATGATGAAAAATCAATTGGTTTGTTCAGCGTAAAAAGCTCAGTGAGAGTTGAAAAGCTTCCCCTTTCCCTTCCTTTCATAAGTCAGCGTTATCGCGGAGAATAAGGTGCCGGGGGCTCCGGGAGCGGTTATCGCTTGGACAGACAAAAACTCCTTTATCTACAACCCACTGCCAACTTTGACGAGCTTCTGTTTTTATTACGTTTATTCAGTATGAGATCATTTCTCACGAACTACAGAGTTGATAAGTACTCTGCAAACATTACTACGTTCAGGTTTAAAGGGAAATATCTTTAATGGTGGAAGGTCTCTTTTGTCAGAAACTGTCTAAGTAGGTACCACCGCAGCTCCTTTTTCTACCGCTACATAGTAATTTGTAAGCATTACTGTATTCCGGTTTTAAAGGTGTTGTAAGTTATTTCACTAACTTACTACTGGGGTAACGAGAGTTAACATATCATATTTTTAAGATGAACACAATGTGGTGCTGTGTATACCATCTTAACCAGCACCACGTTATCGGAAAGTATATTACTTTTTTATTTTCTATGTCTTTTTATAGGTCTTATAGCTTCTAGTCTCGTTTTTTGATTAGTAATGTGCATCTTGAAAAGATGAAGTTGGATTGGGTCCCATGTGTTCTTTTGTGGGACCCCTTATATATATGGTATATTCACATAAAATTATGAAATGGCCGGTTTTGAAAGAATTCTATTAGAAACTAAACTCTATCGCATGTAGTATAGGATTTGAACCAAGGACAGAAGCAAACTAAATTCTGTACTATTTGACAGATAGTTAAACTATAGTAATATATATATATAAAAGGCAACTGTGACCATATAAAAATGTAAGTCAGTTATAAATAAGTTTATAATATATTGTCGAAGGATATGTACTGTAGTAAATAATAGAAATAGGAATATTTAAATGTGACTATATACTGATATCTGTATCTACAGGTTTTGTAATGGTAGATGATAAGTATTGAATGATGTAAACAAAAGCTTAAAAAACCTTGTATAATAATATCAGAGAAAAGCGGAAAATAAATACACATGAATATATATGAATATATACATATACATATATTTAAAAATACATGTGAATATATAAAAGGGAAGTTGAAGAACAGTATCAAAGTCTATAGTACGTCTAGTGTATTTGGGTTAGGTCATAAGTTTGACCTCAACTGACAACGTCGTCTGGGCCCTGTACTATCGCGCTTGTTTCCACTATTTTATGTACACCGATAAGACTCGCAAATTGTTCAATATATAGAACAACATACAAACAAACAATTTATTGCACAATGCAAGAGCATGAAAAACCCATCACGCTATAAGCACTGCTTATAGCGTGATGGGTACATAAAATAATAAATACGCATACATAACAAATATTTACTTGCTTATACGCCCATAGTTGGACATAGGCTTTCCTCAAAAGATCTCCACTCTAATCGGTCCTGCATCCAGCGGTTTCTCGTGATCGTCACCAAATCATCAGTCTTTCTAATCACCACTTTTCAGCACTGTGTTTACCGGTACGTGGTCGCCAATCTAGAACCTTACTGCCGGATCAGTTGTCAGTCCTAACAATGTACCCTGTTCATTCCCACTTAGTCTAAAAATCCTTAGAGTTATGCCGGTGACCTAAGTTCTTCTACGGATCTCCTCATTTCTGATACGGGCAGAGATAATCCGTGCATAGCCCTAATAGGAATCTACGAACATGATTTTATAATACTAATCTTAGATTTCTGGAAGAATTAGGACATATTTAGTAATTCTAGTGAATATTGACTTTCTGATTTGTTGTTATATACTATATTATAAATCTTAAATTGCTGCTGCCAATATATGGAAGTAAGATATAGTTAAGCTTCATCATTCACGGCCTCTTACCACCATATGGAATTGGAGCCAAGTTTTAGTTAATTGTAGATATAAATATAGGCCATATATATGTAAATCACTTTACATTTAGTGTCTATAAACTTTGGTCTTCATAATTTCAACTACAACAATTATTTTTATTAAATTCTATGTATAGCAAAGGATTGTTCCAGTCTAAAATGCAGATGGTTCATCTTTAAAAATGGTTCTGTTACCGGTAATGCCAGTATTAGTCGAGTAGTCTTAGGGGACTAAATAAGTGATATTACTAGAAGGAAAAAGTTTTACTATTTTATGATCGCGTTAAAAAGACAATCTTATCGGGCAGACTTTGATTGTAAAAATATAGTTGTTACTGCAGCCGTTATCTGTTTGTGTTAAGCGTTAAGATGGGTAAAGGGTGCCGACATGATTGGAAGGTTATCGTTCCAGGGGTGATCAAGCGTGTTTCTCTTTTAAATTAACCTAATACACAATTAATTTAACAATTACAGTAAATACGAAAAACTGCGATAGCATGACCACGTGATAAAGACTACGTTTGAAATTTAACACCGCATTCACGTCAACATCATTTGCAGTATATAGTTAGAGAGGGGCAGAGAGTTAGTGTACATGGTTAAAAAAATATTTTAAAGAAAAATCCACAAAGAATATAACCTAATGAAAAAAATTTACAAAAAACATATTTACTTTAATACATAACCGTAATAAAAAGGTGAATAAGATAATGAGTAGAGATCGTAATAATTGCTGCTGGAGTATTATTTATCACCAGGTAAATCACTTTTTTGAAAGATTTGTTGTATTTTAAAAGATAAAATAGTGAAGATAATAATAAGTAATGTAGTAGTAATAGTAAAGAAGTGTAAGGTATTCCACAAAACTACTCAATGGACTAAAGCCACCCTGATTTGCTCTTGGTGCAGCCTGCTAATCATCAAACAAGATTCTGGCTTACCAACCCACATTGGGCCAACGTGGCAGGAGACGGTGCAAATCTCCCTACTATGAGGGAAGAAATATGTCCAGCAGAGGACGATTATAGGCATTGATGGTATTTGCAGCACCATGTTGCGCTCATCGTTTTATGTCGTTAGTTGTTAAGTCTCGATACCCCAGTAATTTCTCTAACTACAATGTTCTTCAAATCAGATAAACAGTATTGTAAACACATTACTATTTACTGGTTGCAATAGGAGCTGCAGTGGTAACCTACACGGTCTCTAACAACAGACCTAACATATGTTATCCTAGTAATTTCATTAGTTATATCTGTTTGGCGGAATAAGCTCTTCTAGTTTGTCTTTGCGATAATTGTGTCTGTGGTAAATCAATGTTACCAACTACAACATAGCAACTTGTGTTGTTTATCATTAACAATTTAAAGCCTTTAAGCCGTCAATGTATTGGTTAAGATGTGTTTCTCCGAAAATGGATTAACATTGTTAATAACTCCACGACACCGTATTGCTCCCCACCTCTAATATTTCGGCTTAATTTGTGTACTGATTTCGATGTTATTATTTACCGGTACAATAGGAGTTAAATTTGTTGAAATATTGTTACTTTATAGCAAATAAATAGCTTCATATTAATTTATCATTGAATCAAAAATGAGATTCGTAGCAGAACTAAGGTCAGCGATATTCCCTAAGAATAGCTAGACTTAAGTAGTATTAAACAGGGCATGTCGAAGGACTGACAGTCGATGTGGCGTACCGGTAAATGCCGTGTTGGCAGGTCTCTCACAAGGTGGAAGGACAATCTGGTAAAGGTTGTAAGAAACCGCTGGATGCAGACAATGCATGCTTTATTGAAGAGGAGATCTTTAAGGGAGGCCTATGTTCAGTGGTGGGTGTTTATCGGTTGGTAATGATGGTGTTAGTTCATCAATCTCTTTATGTATTGTATAACTTTTAACAGTTTTTTGAGCAAATTTGTATAGAAATCATCAAGATCTTAATTTATTTATTAATACTTTTATATCATTATCAGACGATACACATCCACTAGACTGCTAAAGATTTCCACATTGATCGGTCCTGTGCTGCTAGCATCTAACGGATTCCTCAAAAGTCAGAGTAAAAAAAGTTAAACCTATTATCAGTCTTTGATATTATGTTAGAAGACAATAAGGCTTTAGACGGTAAAGCGTGTTCGTTGAGATTACTCTAACTCTTAAATGTTAGCAACCGGAAAGACGTTGCATGCGTTGTCCACGTTATCTGTGTCTCTATTGCCTTATAAGATTAGAATGTACCGAAATAACCTAGAGGCGAACTTTCATGCTTTGGACAAAGGTCATGAGTTAGATTCGTAGACTTTTCTTTTTTGCTCTTTCATCCTTTCACAGTGTTAACTTTGACCTTTCATATCTATTCAACCGAAGTAGATCTAGAGATTTTATTTTGTATCTTTCGTCTCCTTATTCTGTACTTCATTTTATCCTGCAAGAGTATCCATGTAGGTGTGCTGAGCTTCTGCTTTAAAACTTACAAGCATTACGTAGTATTTAAGTCAGCTCATCAGTCTTTTTTACGCTGATACAATCAGGTAATAGAGATTAAAAGCCTACTAATATCCTTACTGCATATATGAACTCAGAAACGGACTTCAGCGTTGTAAGTCCAGTTACATAATATATGTGTACAATTATCTAAAGTTTAGGGATTGGTCACCCCTGCGAGGTTATTTTTCTGGTTCCCGAGTTACTGAGATTACTAGCGGGGCTCCAGTCGGTCACCAGCGCTACTGTTCATTCATCATTTGTGATGTTTCATTTACAAACAAAGTCGCAGTAAATTCATCTAGCTGACCGCGGAGATCGTTACCGAGATTTAAGCACAGAAATGCACACAGGTACGTTTTTTTGTTTTGCAGATATATTGTTTATTTCATACAGCGGAGTAAGGTTATCATCTATTGACTTAATTTCTTCAGATATATTATTTTGCTCATGTGATTTATAGGTCATAATTTTGAAATAGGAAATAGCAAGTTCCGTAATTTTATCATCTTCAGCGTTTTTATCATCTTTAGCCTGATAAATATGTAGATTTGTGTCCGGTTCTTCTGTTTGGGTTTATTTCGAAATGGATGATCTTAATAACCTTATGTATACATCAACAGTACATATTTTTTTATTAACTTATCGATGTATCTACATAGGTTAGGTCAAAAGTTCATGCTTGTTAGATGTATACTTAAAAGGGTTTATAACAAAAAAATAAACAAAACTCATTTTCCTTATGTAAATGTTTACAATTTGTTTACAAAGGCTCCTATTAAAATATATCATAATAATTGTATGTTATCGTTCATATGTTTTTTTTGTCTATTTATTTAGGCCATTGAATAAAAAATATTTATTCTTAATTAATTTTTTGGTTAATTCTGAGAGTACAGTTGTTTTATAATTATTATTTAGATTTCCTCTGCATGACAGGGCTTCTCAAAGTGTGCCGGGAGTTTGATTGTCAGGCGATGATGGTGAGGAATAAAAAATAGAAAGCCCATTAATAATAAATTTAAAAAAGAAACGGTGTCCATTGATCAAGAGATCATTGTCATTAATAGAGAATGGTGATAGCGTCACCATTCTCAATCAATGAACTTCCTAAGCTGAATATAACGACCGATCTATGCAGGCTACAACAAACTAATTAAATGATTTAACCTGCAGTTCATTAATTGTTTGTTGATCTTCAAACAGTTTTGTATACAATAGTGACATCCGTTAATGATAGTGACAATGAAAATATAAGAGAAAGTTACAATGTAATAAATTTGTTAAACATTGAGCGTAAATATAATCACGATGTTGATATATACATTTATATTGAATAATATATAGCACTCTTGGCCATAAGTTATATGTTGAGAAATCCTGAATATAAATGATATAATACTCGAAGAGCTTCGCTTCACAGTTAACGATAAATTTGAAACATCATCAAAAATGTGGTGTGTCGAAGATAAGCCGCATTAGTCAACCGGTTGTAGATATCTTTTTACTCTCACAACAATTAGATAAGTGTTAGTTGGGGTTCATAATAAAAAAAAACAATAACAATATACATAGATACAACTCTATTGACCAGTTTTACAGCCTTGAGATTATCGAAGCTGTAAACATTATAAATAATATAATGTATAAAGAAGAACTACGTTTTTTTTGGAACTAGACGAGACGAGCAAGGCTTTTATCTGATGGTAACTGACAGGTTTGTCAATAATAACGCGCAGTAAAGATGGTATACACTACATCATATAACGCTCGACGTATTGATATGCATGGTGTTGTCTCGTTGCTCTAGTAATTTCACTAGCATACAGCGCCCTTCAAACGGGAACACAGTAATGTTCGTACAGTACTGTTTGTTTGTTGCAATAGGAGCGGTGATACTTATCTAGACAGTCTCCGGCAACAGAGACCTACCAATAGTAAATTCGTTCCTAGTCATATTCATACTCCTAATGAGGTCTGGAGATAGAGGTTATGGGTGGTCTGATATATTTGTTTTTGCTCATCCAAGACTTTTATGTCTTTCTATTAATTTACTTTATTAATACTTACATAGAGGTATGCAATCGACCGTGTTTTTTCTTTTTGTTGTACGACGCCGTTACTTTTCCAAATTGTTGTTATAATAAATGTTTGTTTTAAAGAGTCCAACATATAACTTTATGTTAATTCCTAAGTTGGGAACTACAGATGGCATTTTATAAAATACATATTGTTTTGTTCGGCGTCTGTATATCATCTGTTTAGTATATTATTATTCTAAGATTTCCGATTATAGCTGACCTTTGAATTACATCGTACGATGTAAACATTAAACACGCGGATACAACAGAGAATACAACAGACAATATATTTATATTCTAAGTATATTTTTACATAGTACACTATAAAACCAAATTTGAATCTATAAATAATATTCAGTACTACGAAAAAATTTATATAGAATTGAAGAATCCCTATTAGTCTACTTTCTATCAGTGAAGCTCGTAAAGGTTCATAGTTACTTCCACCTTTCCAAAAATCCTCACCTCTCCTGGACCTCTCACATTATCTCAAACGTCTATAAGTTAATAAAACTTGCCTAATTTATAGGCTATGAACAAACTTATACAATTCTCTATATTTCTTACCGAGTTTTGTAAGTATTAAGTTTACCTTTTGTAAGTTCGTCATAAACTGTAAGAATTAATAAATAAATGAATCACTATCATCATCATCAGTCAATAGATTTTCACTGGTGGATTAAGGTATTTCCTCAAAGTTTTGTACATCGATCGATCCTACGCCGTCTGAATCCAGCGCTTTTCCAAGACCTCCTTTCCGCCGTTCCATCATGTACATGCCTACTAGAAATTTCGTAGTTTCAAAATCTCTTTAAGCTATCAGTATAATTATTTACGTAAGCGCGAGAATATTAACGCGGTTACAAGTTATCAATATTTAATAACAACTGGAGATGTTTTCATAAAATCTAGGTATGTTTACTGCTGTCAGATAGCGTAAAGTAATCACCTTCAGATGGAAAGGCAAAAGAAGGCCATTCATATCAGCAATGACATTAATTGAAATTTATATAAATAACCGCGATTTTTTTTATTTAATAAACATAGGTAGATTATTGCTTGACAACGATCATATCTTTAACACATGTGGTGGTAAAGTAAACTAGTCTAGAAGAAGCTTATTTACTTCACTCTCAAAGAAGGCACCTTACAACTGCAAAAAAACATTGACTATTGAAGAGAAGTAAAAGCGAAAAGAAATTTAAAACAAACGTAAAAGAGAAACTGTTCTTTTCATAAGAAAATGTGCTTTTCGTTACAGCAGCAGAAGGTTCCGCTGCTGAATTGGAGCAAGAGGCGACAGCATCTACAACTGTTATGGAAAACGGTAATGGAGGCTGCAACTACAACAACGCCGACTCCGAAGCATCGGAAAACAGAAACGGCAATGTTAAATTGCTTAAAAGGCTAGAGACCGTACCTGATATCAAGAGAGATACATCGGGAATAACCAAGCAATACATTGCAGCAGGCATAGGTGAATTTTTGCTACATCAATTTAAACTTATAACTGAGGAGATTAGTGAATAGATTAGTTAATTGCAATTATGTTACAGTTAATCTGGGTGCTATTGCTGCCGGGGTATGCATTGCGTGGTCTTCGTCAGCTCTGCTATCAACTACGGCGGAGGTAAAATTTTTAAAAGCACCTGTTTAATTGATAGGTTTTATATTTTAAATACTAGGAATTTATTAACAAAGGCCATAGCTACAGCTATCCAATAAATCATATTATGCTTTGGATTGAAAGGAGCTGATGACAATAATGATGGTGGAATTGTTATAACTACATTAAATGAGTTTGTAAAATTTTCGGTAGACCTTAACTTATTTTGGGTTACCGGTATTTGAATGCAAAAGCTTTCTATACCAAGGGGAGGGTCAGTAGTCTTTAAGACGTGTTCATTAATGAAGGATATCCCTCATAACCCTGTCTTCCCTCAAAAGCATAATATCGTATCACTTTTTACGTAAGTCTTAAATTGAACATTCTATTCAATAAGTTATTTTTAATCAGATTCCTTTTAGCTTTTAGTAACGAAGCTTTGTGAGGACTATGGATAATGTTTTCATAGGCGCCTCGATAAATACTCATGTCTTATGGAGTCCTCAGACGCGTCTCCTTGATGAACGGGCGTTTGTAACGCTCTCGTCTAGACGAATAATGTTTACCATATACAAAGTGAAGCACGTGGAGACAAAGCATTTTTTTTCAATTTACTGACTTAAATTTTGTTAAAAATTTGTCTAATAACGAATGTGTTGGGACAGAAACACTAATAATCGTTAGATATGAAATATTTGTTTTTTGTGACATTATCATTTTAGTTTGCTGGTAAATACACAGCTGTTTTAATATTGAGTGTAATTGCTGTACTCATATATATTAAATTTATATTACAATATATTATTTTTATTGTGTATTCAATAAAAATAGTTATTTAAAAGCATTAGCTAAAAGCACCCCTGTTAGATTTCCTAAAAACAGCAACATGTGTCAAACAATTGAATAGTTACTTTAATTAGATCTAAAATATTATGGTAATGGATTTATGAACAAAAAAAAAGATAAAGGAACAAAGACGTAGACTCTTAAACGAACATTTAAGTTTTTTTTTATTATTTTGTATCGACTTTGTAGCTATACAAAACGACAAAACCGTCCGTTTATCAAGCCTGAAAAACTACACGCTGATATTCCCAAGACGTAGATTGCTTAGCAAGTTGGTGAATCTTAACTAGGCCCCACGTTGTTACGGGTTGGAAAGTTCATTTAATTAAATTAAGCCCCTCAAACAATAGCCATCGTCTTCGCTCATTAATTACAGACCTTAATTGGCTTATGAATAACATGGCGCCGTAAAATATTTCATCAGACCTTACTATTTATTGATCTTAACTTAAATTGATGTTTTATGTGAGGACAAAGAGTATTTACACAGACTGTGGTGCTAAATAAACAGCATTGATAGCACTACTAAATAAATAATATTTTTCTCTGTTTTAGATTCAGAGTAGTCATGAAGCAGAAGTGGCTAGAAATGAAAGCGACACACATCCAAAGCTTTTAGTAAGTGTTTTTATTAACCAAACTGAAAAAGTTGAAAGTTGGTAAGAAATGGCTTAGTAGATAGAAATGCAGTCAATTAAAAAGAATAGAAGAAGACCGGAATAGTTTTCCCTCTTTGGACCGACAAACTTTGAAAAAGTCATCTCTGGATGATGATAATGCAGAAAGTTAGGTATAATTGTTTCCTGGGACGTGTTCAGGATTAGTATTTAGTGACGGTGCGATCGGCTGGAGATTTTTAAGCTCCTTGCAGCACCTGGTGCCTACTGATTGGATTTTGGAGAAAAGAACTTACTTCAATTCAAAAGTTGTGTAATTTTTAAGCGTTGATAAAGAGCATTTGATAGCATTAAGAAGTATTGTTTCAGTTAAATTACATAAATATTAATGCATTTGGTTTGGGTTTTCGCGGACAATAACCTTTAGATAGAATTTCTAGTTTGTTAAGAGAGAACATGTTACCTTTGAAATTAATGAATAAATAAATAATGTAACATATGGAGAAAAGAAATCATCAATATAACAAACAATGCAATTTTATTTTTGTTATTACAGCTCAGCCCAATTGACGCGTCGTGGGTCGCTTCCTTGCTCTGTCTTGGTGCATTATGGGGTGCGGTGCCTACTGGGTTGATATCTGAAAACTTTGGAAGGAAAAAAACTCTGCTCTATCTCGCATTGCCCCTTATTGTATCCTGGATCTTAGTTGGGTCCAGGTGATTTTTATCTTGATTATTATCAAACATCTTTATAGAATCCTTGTTAAAGTATGTTAGGGTTCCTACACGTGTGCGTGTACCTATAATTGGCCATGAATAATCCCTTTATAAAACTTGTAATAAGATGAGGCTGTAAAAAAGAAACTAAAGTGAAGATTTTATTAAAAAAAAAAACAAAATCATATAGGCCTATTTCTCTATGCCTAAAAATTGTATAGGTACTGAACCCACTAATACACAGGAAATTACTTTGTTCAAACCGCTATTACATTTTATTATTGATTTGGTGGAAGAGAGACTTACTATCAGTAGTGTATATTATTGTATATCAATATTTTCTTTTCTATCAAGGTTATGGTCAATTGGTTCCTAATGTTAAATAAAAATCAAATCGGCAAAATTGTAGTAGTCACCTAAAAAATTTCGTGCAACAAAAATTAAAGAATGATTCGTATAAAAAAAAAACTTGGACATATCTTTTTCAGTCCTAACGTGTACGGTCTTTACGTTGGACGATTCGTGGGAGGAGTGGCCGTTGGTGCTTTCAGTGTGGGCATCCCGCCATACATTGAGGACATCGCTGAGAAGCATTTGTTGCCAGCCCTGGCCAACTTTTACCATGTGCACTTATCCTGCGGTGTCCTCTTCGGTTACATCAGCGGTGAGCTTTGATGAGATTTTTTAAATTTTTTTCTTCTTCTGCTTACACTAACAAATTTAAAATCTGCCGCTATAACAGCATTGCTCTATTCCGGCTGTTTAATGAAGTGGACGAAGATTAAGAATTCCACACTTCAAAAAATAGCTGGATGTTGTCCAGTTTAAAGGACATACTAATTATTATAATTGTTGTAGTAACGAGCTTTAATTTCTTAGGTCTCAAATCTGCAAACATAATGTGAAGCAGCGTATGTGATCTTAAAACGTCCTCTGGTCTAATCGTTTATATAAAAGAAATATAAGGGACTAACAAATTTATTAAAATGATTTTAAGTGGTTACTTGTTTATATTTAAAATTTTAACCTATTTTAAAAGAAATAATCTGAAATTTAAAAAATTCTGTGAACATTTGTAATATTAATTTCCATTTCATTGCAGGCTTGGTGAACAGTGCGTCCTGGTTGTGCCTCTTGTGTGCCAGCGTTCCCGTAGTTTTCTTCACTGCATTTATTTTTATGCCCGAATCGCCTGCGTATTTATTATCCCAGGGAAAATACAACGAGGCCAAAACAGCACTACGGTATTTCCGAGGAATCGATAACGATGTTAACTCTGAAATTAAGTCATTGAAAGAGCACATTCTGAACTACGGAAAGAACAAGGTCACTTTCAAAGAATTGTTTACTACCAGGACTAAAGTCAAGGCACTGATCGTTTCGTTCGGTCTGATGATCTTCCAGCAAATGTCCGGAATTTATCCGGTATTGTTTTACGCGGAGAAGATCTTTAAGACGTTCTCCATATCATTGACTCCGCCCGGCGCTTCTATAATACTTGGTTTCTGTCTCGTATCTTCTACTTATTTTTCGACGATGTTGTTGAAGAAAGTTAGAAGACGTGTTCTACTTTTGTTATCCTTCATGTTAATGGCTCTAAGTTTGGGTAGTTTGGGTATTTTTTATCACCTTAAAGCATCTAATGTATCACCTGATAACACTTGGGTACCGCTTTTCACTCTGTGCACATTTGTCAGTGTGTACGCAGCAGGTGCAGGCCCAATACCATGGTTAATGCTCCGCGAAATATTTCCACCACACGTGACCCGTCGAGCTACTGCAATAACTGCCGGCTTTCATTGGTTCCTCGCCTTCGGAACAACAAAACTGTACCAGAATATGGTGAACATGGTACATCCCGGATGGACTTTGTGGTACTTCGCATTGAGCAGCATAATAGGAGCAATCTTCGTCTACTTCTTTGTACCGGAGACGAAGGATAAAACGTTGGAAGATATACAGAACGAATTTGATGGTATCCATAAAGGTAAAAAGCATCGACACGTCATAGAGTTGGAGAGCATATCGGAAGCTTGACATGGAAACGGATTCAATGAAGTTTAATTTTCATAATAGAATAGGAATAGAATCAGTATTTTCCATTTGTCACATTTAAAAATTAAAGCCGTTGGTATAGGGATACAGTTTAGTGTTTAAATTTCAGACTGTTGTTTTTAATTTAGTGATGATTCATTATTTCATGTAGCTATTTATTAAAGTTAATAAAAATATAGTTATTAATTATTAAGTTATTAGTTTTACTACTATTTACTTTTTGGGAAAAGTCAAGTCTTTAATGAACTTTTATTTACATATTCTTTGACAGGTCTTCTCTATCTTCACTTTAGAATTCTGCTTCTTTTTCATTTGTTGTAAATGATTTCTTAACTTTTTACGTTTATTAAGGGTCATCTTTCAGAATTTCATGAGCACTTATTCTGAAACAATTTTTTCTATGAACACTCTCGCTCACCATTCCCGAATGTGTAAAGATAATGAAGTGGAACGTTTGTTCGGGACTGATAATATATTGGAGCTCTTGCGATAGTTTTACGATGCTGGTAGGCGTCGGTCCGGACGGGAGTTGTAAACGGAGTGATATAGATAAAACCTTTATGAGGTTCCGTCCCTGCTGAGTGAACCGTTTTACGGCCTGGGAGGGCTGAATCGGGCCGACGGTTGCACGAGAAAATATTTAATAATTCCATCAACCACACACTTGGTTACTTGAACTCACACTGATTACGTTTACATTTCCACCAGAGCCTATCTAACATCAGTTGATCAGGATTTATGACTGGACAGAAATCACATAAAATCAGAGAGAAATTACTTATAACAGCTTTTTTTTTAATATGATTAAACCTTTTCTTAACATTTCCTGGATCCATGTTAAATTATTTATAGTCAGTGTACTATAATTGGATGAACGGGATAGAAGTAAATAATATAGCGCTATCTGGTAGTGATTTTAGCTAAAATATGGACTGGACTACTTGCAATAAATCATCATCATATCGAAGAGCCTTCTTCAAGTTCGGCAGTCAGATTGATAAAACTAATTTTGATCCATATTGAAATGAAATGAGCAACATATATGTCCAAATTATCAACAAGAACTAAAGTAGTTTGTCTATTAAAATTATCAATAGTGTTCTCATCACTATTTATACATTCATCATCATATTTATTAATATATTAATTGGAATAGTTCCTGTAACATGTTTCATAAATTGCAAAAAGATATGAAATGACACAACGATATCTCTTTGCCTTCCATTTTTCTCTTTTAACTTTTGCATGAAATTACGATGGAAAATTGAATAGACCTTAGAAAATAATATTATCAGGAGCTTACGGCCATCCCCGCGGCACTCGGTTGTTTTTGAAAATTTGCTATGAAAAATTATTTTAGGTATAAAAATGTCTCGGTTGATACGAGAGGTCGTAACATCTATCTACAAAGAAAGCTTCGTTTTAGATACATTAAAACTTTTTTCCGAAATCTGATTACGCCTAGAGATGATTGTTTTTAAAGATTTGGTAAAGGTAAAGACGGGAGAAGTAATGAGGGATAGGGGGTTTGGTTTTGCAGTTCTAAAAGTTCTGCATTGGCCACATGAGGAATACGCAACGTATGGGAGCCTGAATCAGCTGCATCTTTATCAAATAACGTAGATAGTAAATTTAATTTACCGTCATCATCATCATTATCATTATCTCTTATCGCCACTGCTCTAGTATAGTCTTCTCCAATTAAACGTTGATCACGATCGTCGGTTCTTACTTTGCATTGTATTTAGTTAATATGGTAAATTTGCCTTGACTTCTAGAAGACCCCTCAGAATACTATGAGAGGGTTGCTTATTTATCTTATTGATACGGTCCATTAGCTTAAGAGGTATTAATTAAGCACAGACCGGTCAGTTTCATTCCAATCCATCATTCGTTATGTGGTTAACGGTGTGTAGGTTCTTTTTTATTTGTATGATGCATCAATCATTCATACGCTTCGTTAACGAGCGCTCTGTCTTGTCCGTCATTAAGCAAATTAACTGCTGCTTTTTTCATTTCACTTAAAACAAAATTTAAAAAAGTTATCAACATAATTATTTTTGTTTTAATTGTGATTAATACATGAGTAAAGTGGTAGAAAAAGACAAAGTTAAAATAAAACTACCATGTACTCGTTTTTTAAGAAGTAGTAAGTCAAGATAATAATAATTTTACGATTAAGACAATATTGTTCATTATTATCATCTTGTAGATGTTTACTGGACACACGTCTTTCCTAGATCTCTATACTATCGGTCTAGCTCTCATCTTATAGTTTCTCACGACCTTCATAAGATCATAGGATGTCTTTACTTTTAGCACTGCTAAACACATGCCCAGGGAGTGCTTATAGTAAATGGTTTATAAACATTTGCTGGGAATGTTAATCACGTTTACTGCTATAGCAATTATTGTGAAGATTAATAGACCCAACGGTGGACTGAAAAAGTTAACCAGTGTCTGTGTGTGTGAGATAAGAACGAATGCGACAAAATATACTGTTATTGTTTGTAACTTTAACAATTTGTTTCATGCGGGGCCGTTTAACTGAGAGTAATGGCCTCTAGTACTCTTTACTACGTTTGTTGCCAATGTTTATTTTATGTCGTACTCCAAATAGTGGACTGTTTTATGTTTAATCTGTGTGTCTGTCTAAAAACGTTTACTGGTGCTAGGTATCACCGCAGCTCCTATTTCTATCGCCAAATATATATATTCCAATATTAACGTGTTCCAGTTTAAAGCGTGTTAATGAAATTATAGATGTAAGGAGACTTAACACCATACGTCTCAATACAAGGAGCGTAATGTGGTGCTGTGTATACCATCCTAACAGGCACAGCGTTATTATGGGCAGACGTATCACTTACCTACTACGAATACTTACGAAAATTTACTAGTATTACACGCTGGAGTGTAAGAGATCGTACAAAACACCTCACCCAAGCCAACCTCACCTGCTCGTGGTGGAGCCTGCTAATCAACAAACAAGGCGCTCTCCCTATGAATTTACATTGGGTCAGCTTTGTGGGAGACTGCTATAACCCTTCAATAAAGAAAGAGGCCTATGTCCAGCTCTGGACGACTATCAGCTGATGAAGATGTTATAAATGCGCGTATTACTTATTATAAGGTGAACGCTTTCCCCGTCGCTTCGCAGTGTCGAATTAAAAAAAACAGCTCTTTCGTTTTTATATTAGTTTCATATAATATGTCATTCTTCATCTAAGTCGTACTTCCTTATGATCGAAGGTCGTGGTCATCTTCTGCAGTGAAACACACGACGACTTCCTTGTCAGTTATAATGTAGTGGTGTTGACATTGCCTTCTACATTTCACACAGCAGTCCGACGGATGGTCATCACAAAGATATGTAGGTTTCCTCACGATGCTTTCCTTCACCGTCTAAGCATGTCATATTAATTGGTGTTATACTAACTGCACCCAATTTGAAAAATTCTTTGGTGCAGGCCTGATTCAAACCCGGTACCTCCGGAGTGGCAGGCCGGCGTTCAAACCATTTATAACGGTAAGGCCGCCCTTGCCCACACTTAAATTACAAGTTTAGTTAAGTTAATTCACTGTACCATAATGTGAGCAGTAAAGAGTTTATACATCTAAGTTAATTTCTTGCAAAGAACGTTCCAGTTGTAAAACAGTATTAATATCAGATTTATCCTTGAATCTGTTTCAAGTTAAATAATACCGAATTCTTTGGGTAACCGGGATCTGTACAAATTGCAGAAGCAGCTCACGTCTCATCAGCGGACGTTTTCAGCTTTATTTGAGAATCAAGCGTAATTATCAAGCGATTGAAATGTCCCCCACGTAAACCGCTTTTTCGGGTAGAATTTTAAATTTAATCCACGCGTTACCTGAATAATGTTTCAGCCGGCTGAATGTGGAAGGGAATGATCCACTTCAATACTCAACAGTGTCTGTGTTCACAAACACCAGTTCTAAAATAAATTAGCGAAATTTATAGTATTTTGAATAGTACAGTAACGTAGATTTTTCGAGCCTTTGTTTTACCTGATAGTATTTCATACGCTTGGCACTGGTTAAGATCGTATACACTACCAACGGAAACGGCCCAAATGCTCCTACTTTATTGGAAGGCCTATGTTCGCAGTAAGAGTACATAGACTTGAAATGAAAATGAAGACACAGCAACACATTGACCAGATGTTAGATCTCGTTACCCCAGTAATTTAACTAGTATATAGCAACCTTCAAACCGGAACACAGTAGTGTTCGCTCAATACTTTTTGTCTGTAATAGGAGTTGCAGTACCTACTTACGGTCTCCGGAAACAGACATACCAACAGTACTTATTTCACTTTAAGTTCCGCAAAAGTAGTAGGATACCTTCACTTGATGGTAAGTGATACACCTACCTCGTCTTGGGACGTAATTCGTGTTACCCATGTGATTTCATTAGTTACAACTGACCGGCTGCGTTGGGAATCTATAAGAGGGAACTGTATCCAAAATGATGATGATGGAATATAAATAATAATGTTTGAAGATCTTTTCATCCAGATCAGCCAATTGACGCACGCATCAGCGGATAAAAACGTACCATTGTTTCTCAGTTAGCATAAAAATAAACGGAATTGTTTACGAGGGAACGAAAGCCCCTGATGGTTAACGAGCTGAACGCCATTAATGCAAATGGATTTTTGATATTTGTTGCAATTTTCATCGTGACATCGTTTACACGAAACACTTTTTTAAAAACATTGTTTTCCTTCTCTAATTCACACAAATTAGAAAACAACATATTAATTATTATTAAAGTTCCTATTCTTTTTATTACCTCATCATATCTCTGCACCACGAAAGGTAGACTGTAAAATAATGACAAAGGTATTAAGTCCGCCTTTACACGAGTATATTTAAAGTTTTTTGATTTAGTCAAGTATGTGATAGTGGAAATGTTCTAACATATTCGATATTATGTTAAAAGAATTCTTCTATATATTATAAGGAATAACAGCAGTAGACGTCTACGGGTTGATGATGAATATTTTAAGTTTCTCATCAACAAAGCTCTTGATGAGCAACAAACAAATTCTATTTGCACTTTAAATCCCACCAGCTCTTATTCCTTTCCCCGCAATTGTTGAACTCCTGGGATTAAATCGTGAGCGTACAATTTGCATTTGAATGTATAAATAATGCAGGGACAGTGGCAGGTCCTGGTCCCAGGAGATGTTCTCGTTACTACATCCTATCAAACGTTGGAACAGAACAACATTCCCACCTCTTTCACAATGGATGCTGTGGACAGTGAATTAATTTCGAAGCACAATGGAGAGGATGAATTATTGTTGTTATTCATTTTTTTAAAGTACACGTAAATCTTTTTTGTGTTAAATTAATAGACACTTCAGTTTATACATTTAGGATTACCGGCAACAAAACTGGTATTAAATTTTTGTAGAATATCCAGATTTTTCTTATTATCTGTTGTAAGGCTTCTAAATATCTAGACAAGTAGGTACTTTCTTTTTATTCGTTCCCTCGTAAAGTGGGACTGGGAATTTTGCTATCTCACTTTTTCTTTAATTTTTCATGTTTTCTTTTCGGTATTTTTTTGTAATATACCATTTACTATATCATACATTTTCTATTGCTTTTCTCTAACTATTATTTCTTTCAATATCCGATCTCATTAGATAAATTACTGGGTGTTAGTTAACTGGTGGTGTAGCCTGTGGTGATAAAATCACCAGTAAGAGCCTATTGACGTCGTTATATTTAGACAGGAACTCCGAAGTATAAATTAGATATACATTTTTTTGTACGTGTCCAGTTTGCTGTATGTTCGTATGTTGAGATTCATATGGTACATATATATATGTCTGTTTATGTACTGTGTCTGTTTCTGCCAATAAGACCTACCACTGGGTAAAAACAGATACGTTATAATGGCAGAATAGTGATGGTAAAAACATATGCGCTATGTAGTTAATTTATTTTTATATATAAATGTTGTACGTCTATACACAACAAACAACAGAAGTAGCAGAAGAACTAAGGTCAACGAAATAGTCCTGAGGATTGTTAAACTTAATTGGCAATGGGCAGGGTTTACTACTCGAAAGGATGACAACTGGTAGGGCAGTAAGATGCTGGAGTGGAGTCCTAGGCCTCCCACTACGTGTACCAACAATCTGGTAAACACCGCAGGAATCCTCTGGATGCAGATGGCGAAGGACCCATCGGAGTGGAAATCTTTGGATGAGGCCTATGCCCAGCATTGGGCGTTTAACAGATGATGAAGAGGATGAAAAATTTAGAAAAGATGAACAGATACAGTTCTAGGTACGTACCACCGCAGCTTTTATTGCAGCTGACAAACAGTTATGTGCAGACATTACTGTGTTACAGTTCGAAAGGTGAAGTAGTTAGTGAAATTACTGATGTAACGAGACTTAACACCTTACGCCTTATAGCGACGAACGTAATGTGGTGCTTTGATACCAATTTAACCAGCGTCATTTTATGGGCAAGCGTATCACTTAACATCAGGTGAATGATTTGCTCGTCTCGTTACCCCTAGAATAAAAAATGTAGTAAATTTGATAAAATCTCTCCAATTACAACATTTATAAAATACGAACAGTATTAAATTTTTACTAAGTGAAGTTGTTACATCAAACAATAGCAATTTGTGAAGAACACTTAAAAGAAATTACTTGTTGGGGTGCAGTATCCCTCATCTCTCTCCCCCATCCCCAGCTCACAGACCAACTTGTTGCTTGTTAACATAATTTATATTTAATAACATTTCTTTTATAACTGTATCCGAGCTTGTGTAAGTACGAGTAACATAAAACATACTGCCAATCAGTAAGACACGATTATAATATCATTATCAGCCTTTCCTAATCTACTGTTGGACATAGGTCTTCCCTAATGTCTTGGACCAAATGGTCTTCAGCTTTTCGTATCCACTCACTTCTGGCCGTTTTTATAATATCATACTGTTAAATAAACATGTGAGATCCCAAACAATTCACTGGACTCGACCCAACCTCACCTGCTGGTGTAGCCTGTTAATCAACAAACGAGGCTCTGGCTATCCACCAACCGGATTTGGGTCAGCGTGGTGAAGACGGCTCAAATCTAGGGTAAGCCAATATCCAGCAGTGGACGTCTATCAGCTGATGAAGGTAAACATTGGATAAAGAAATAATAATCAGCTTTTATTTAATAACTACAATCTAATGTAATATGGGCTGCATCATCATCATCATCATCTAAACAAAATTATATAATGCTATGTCTAATTTCTATTCAAGTATAACGTCACACATTCATTAGCTAATTGAGCCCTTTGTTGTTGAACTCAATAGGACTTATTCACGAGTCCATTGTATATGTTCACCTCATCGTGGAATGATAGCCCTCGGCAGACTGTCACCTAAATTTAGATGAAAACAATGACTAATTACTTACTAGCGGTAGGTCTCGGCGATCACAGACCGTCTAGGTAGGTACCACCGCAGCTCCTATTGCAGCCGACAAACATTACTGTGTTCCATTTTGTCTCAATAGCATTACTTCACAATCCTCATTGTTGGTAGATAATGTAAAATTAAGATCAAAAGCATCACACAAATCTCTTTTTGTAGTGAATTAATCTTACTACCTAATAACTTTTACTGGTGGTAGGTCGCCGTTACTGGAAACAGATTAGGTAGGTACCACCGCAGCTCCTACTGCAGCCGAAAAACATTACTGTGTTCCATTACGTATCAATAGCATTACATGACCATCCTTATTGTTGGTAGATCATGTAAAATTAAGATCAGGAGCATCACATAACACGCTTTTGGTGGTGAACTAGTCTTACTACCTTTACTGGTGGTAGGTCTCACTTGCTGGACCGTCTAGGTAGGTACAACCGCAGCTCCTATTGCAGTCGACAGCAGACAAGACGAGTATGTTATAAAGATTACTCTTTCACAAAGGTTAGCTGGTGGAAAACTCACAGTGAGTTAAGCTCTATACAACTTTATTTACATGTAATCATTATTAGCTGTTACTTTATGTTAATAAATAATATATATATCGGCGCGATAGATGATTCGCGGCAATGAAAAAGAATCGCATTAGTTAAATTAGTCAATCAATCAAAAAA
>DWLS01001216.1:0-23116 GCA_018246255.1 Pachliopta kotzebuea | reverse complement strand
ATTACATAATATATTAACAAAGAATATTTATTTATTGATAAATTAATAAAAACGAGAAATACATAAATAGAAATAGATAGGAATAAGTAGAGATAATAAGTATAATAGATTATATACAGATAGCGAAATGAAACACTTTTTCACTTTCGTCCGAAAAATATTAAGAGATGGACTAGCGTTTTAATTTTCCAGTATAAAGTAGTTTAACTGCATTCAAAGCTATCTAATAATCCATGTTTATGAAAAAGTTAGATTTCATCATCATCATCATCTCAGCCTATTGGAGTCCACTGCTGAACGTAGGCCTCTCCAATAGATTTCCAGCGCGACCGGTCCATAAAGTATAAAGTTAGATTTAGTTAAACATTACTTATCTATTATAATGTTTTTCTAAACCAAGGTCGAATGAAGGGAGCGATAGTAATTTATTTACAACAAAAAACCTAAGAAAATAGTCGCGTTCACTTGCAGTGCAGATATTAGTTATTATTCACGCTACATAGTCTTTTTTATTCGAGAGCAGAATAAGACAAGCGCAACGTTCACGGAATTGTAAGTGATACGCTTGTCAATACCAAGGCAGAGCTGGTTAAGATGGCATACACTGCATCACATAGCGCTCGACGCCTTAAGATTGTGTCTTCTCATCTTAGTAATTTCACTAGCTTACAGCCACATTCAAACCAGAACACACTAATGTTTGCACAGTACTGTTTATCGGCTTGAATTAATATGCAGTGAGACCTCAGTCTTCGACAAGAACAACCAGTGAATTATTACGTTATCTGATACCCCAATACCCGCTACCTTGTAAGACCCTATTTCATGCTTTAACACCATTGGAGGTATGCATATGTTAGCTATTCATAAGTTGCATTAGAGGGCCTCGCGTGCTGAATTTATGTAAGTGTACTTTATTCATGGGGCGTCTTCTGAATGTTTAATGCCTCGTATCACACCACCGAAATACTTCAGTCGTATTGTGACTTACTTTCAAAAGTTAAGTAAAACTAGTACACGATACCTATTTTTTTTTAGTTTATAATTAAGAAAAAATATATTGTGTTAGTTTAAAGTGGCCTAACTTTAATTATACAAAAGGCCCATACAAAATTTTGAAACTTTGGGCACCCACAATTTGAGAACCCGATCACATACCAACAAAATTCCAACGGCTCTGATCTTATCTGGGCGAGATCTGTCTGTATGACAAATTTCAACACCAGCTAGTTTTTCTAAAGATTGAAAATTGTTGACGGACGGACGGACATTCTCGTTTAAATAAGAATAGATGTATTATTATTTTATTATTTTTCGGTTTATGGCTTCTACTGCTCTGCGCAATAATTTCGCTAATCTCTAGTGATGGAGAGAATACACACAGGGGATAGAAAATTGTTCGGTATAAAAGTGAAATTCTGCTAATATGAAAGAGAATCCAGAACTTTAGCGGCGATTTTCCATTCGTAAAACGAAAGACAACACAAACATATAGCACGTAGTACAGTAAATCATGTAAAAAACATTATCAAAGAATATTTTCGTCCGTGTCAAATGACCACCATTTTCTAACTCAAGAATAGATGTAAATTCGACAGAAAAATAGTTGTCGCAGAAAATTGTTAGTGCGTCAATTCAAACTTTTTCTCATATTTCTTTTAAAACTAAATCGCGGTAAAAAACTACATTTACTTTAGATATACATTTATTTTAAGCACCTATTTATATGATAAATATTGTACTGATAACCTTCACAGCACCGCAAAGCCGGCAGATTGAGGGTCCCCGCTGCGGACATAAATCCGGAAGTTTGAATAAGTGTTGATCGATACGGAAGTAAACGTGATCACTGCTTGCTGCATTTTAACTGGTTATAGTGAATGGTAATATTATAGCAAGTATCTATTAATTAATGTTTTTAATAATTAAAATATCGTTTTCCCATCATGAATATTTCTGAGATGGTGCCATAATTATTGATATCCATTGAAAGATTATGACTAGATACTTACATTTGTAATGAAATTTCACAGTTAATATAACTGTCATTATATCCTTTTTTATCATTCTAGCGCACTATTGATTTGTAGCCTTTGTAGTTTATATTTGTATTGCGTATTTTTTACATTTACTATTAATGCAACATTGCCTTTTTGTTGTTACTAACGCGTCATATGAATTGTTTTTACAAGGACTGTTTTTTCATTGTATCAAAACTAGTGTAAAAGTTATGTGCAAGTATAGAATTGGATTTGCAATATTTTACATCTGCACGTTGTGGTTTATTGGCTTTGCGAGGTATTATACTAAATCTCTTCAACTCATCCGCATAATTCTTATTGTTACGCACATACAGAATCACTCAGCGGAGTAATAACACTCATTATGTGCTATAAAGTAATAAAACATACAAAACATTATAACATTTCACTGTGTCAATCTGTAAACAGAATAAGTGTGATTACTTCTGATTAGAATTTTCATTAATATTTGTTTTTAACTACAAACAATTCCAAAGGGCTGACCTAATGCCTTGAGGCATTCTCTACCAGTCAACCCTGGAAGATTGTTTAAAAATGAGAGCAAAACAAATGGCTAGTGCTAAAATATGTTAATATTTATTTTAATGTATACACATATTTGTTACAATAAACCTACATACATCTCACAAATATATTTTATACATACATAAACATATCAAATTCGATGCCATATCTATTATATATTAATATCTACTGCACAACATCCACATAGAGGGTATTTGTCATAATCGCAATTCTAGCGAAGGTAATTCGTTACAGGAAAAGACCTTGTCTTTTTCCTGGAGATGTTTCCTTTGTAGTCACCTTTCACAAGTTTGGGGAGAGGTGGTATAAAAAATTGTGTTAAATAATCGTATGCTTCACGAGTTCAACAAAAGTTTATAATAGTTTTATACTAATGATTAACTGTCATTCGTATACAATTTTTAATCTATACATATGCATATTTTTTTTAATAATTGTATTTAATATATTTCAAAAAAACGATGTTTGTATACTGGGTAATAAAAAAATCATAACAAAACTCTTTTCAAATGAAATACATTCTTATTATCATCACATTCATTAGCCGATGGACATCCACTGTCATAAGCCTCCCCCAATAATGGAGCATGCTTTTTGATATATAAGTGCCTAATATGTTATGATTATAAAGCAACATCACACTAAACAGTATTAACGTAATTTTATTAAAATTATGAGCTTTAATTTCAATTTTGTTATATTGTATACACATTACAATGTCGGCTGTGTTTAACAGGAAACGGTTATTAACGATTGCGTTCATATCGGAGCAATCGTTTGCAAATTCATAACGTTGTGTCGGCCCGAAACGATGGCTTTGAACAAATATGAATGGACGAGGTGATTGTGTCGGAATATTTGATGTGTTGCAGGTGTGCTGGTCGCTCTACAAATAAATCACTTTGTAGATATTGAAGCTTGACCTTTAACATTGGACAGTGTTCGGTTATTAGAAATTGATTCCGACTTTAACTATTCTCCTATAGGTCACTAGTAAGTGGGTTTCTATTTGCCGTTATGTGTATTTCTATTAAATTTACCTAAAACAATAACAAATATTCAACTCAGGTTATATGTTTTGTAATCATTTATTTACTTCATGAATTACTTTAAGATATCTTTCCGACTAGAAGTTACTTTATAGAAACTGTATTATGGGTGTGATGCATTTAGAATAAATAAAACTTTGTTATATAGTACGTATGTAATATCAAAATCAAAAATTCTTAAACAAAAATAAAGAAATTTTATGCTCTCTTAGCAACCATAGATTTAAAAGTATATATTTCAAATAAATTGGCAACTTAAACTTAAATTGCAACCGCTCCACCTGTGTAATTGGCAATCTTCCATTGGACTTATTAGGTCCGGCCCGCACTGCGGAAAAAGACCGAGTTGTATTTTTTCCGCAATATTGTTATACTTGGAATCATACTATTTAAAATTTGCGTGAAATAATAAAAAAGCTACAATTTAATTTTACTTCAAGCGAACAGTTGCGGTTTCCTTTCGCTCAGTACGACGCCGTAAATCCCAGTCCGCAATGAGAAATAAAATTCTCTCGGTTAGATAAATCCATTTTAGATATTAAGGTTTTATGCGTGATACTGACGTATTTTACGTCTTAGTAATGTTCCTTTTAAACTTTTATACAGCATCTTGGAAAATTTAACTCAAATTACAGAAGCAAGGAATTTTATTTTCTCTTTGAAGTGCAAAGTTACGAAGATAATTTATTATATAGACTGTCTTACTCTAATGACTAAGAAACATAATGAATTTTTCTTACCTTATACTATTAGCATAATACAGTTATACTTAACAAGAAATTTTAAACAAAATTTCTAAATTCGTTATTATTTTTTAACTACTTGCCCTCATTATGTTATGAAAGAAGATTATAACGCTTAATGGTTTCTTAAAATGTTTAAAGTAAAAAAGGAAATTTTTCGTAGTCAAAAGGAAGTTTCTAATTTTAGGGTCCGTTAAAAAAACTGTAAAGAAGTAGACAAGAATAATCAATGTTGAGTAATTGTTCCATTAGTTCAAGATGGAAACAGATGGTTGTATATGACCAATCTCCAGTAATAAGGAGTCATGTTAAATTGGAGAACATCTTTTATTATTGAGGCTTTCAAAAGTACATTCTTTGAGCTCGGACCTACGAAGCTTCGCGAATGCGGGCAAGTTTTAATTTTCAGAAAAGAGCACAAATCTACTTTCACTCAAACTGTTCCACTTAGCTTTGAATGATTGCTCATTGTATTCGCGAAGGTCAAATCATGGAGGCACGTTGCCCGCCACGCTGGAAACCCCGTCGAAGTAAATCCAATATTGCTACGAACTAAAGTATTTTCAAGGTTTTTACAATTTTCTTGGCAGAGATCTTTACTGCACTGAATGTCAGGGCTACGTTACTGCTGCATAATTCAATACCCAGACGAAATAAATTATTACCTCTCGTCTTTTACTCGACTTTTATTAGTTTTGTAATATACGTAATATAATAAGGATATTTTTCTTTTTACTCATTACATCTTAAAAAGGTATCAAATAAATTATTTACATATAGATTTAATGTACTAATTGATGTACGGAACCAACTTTTTAGCTACATGGTAATTGTTTAACATACATTACGCTTTTCTTATAAGAGAAAAGGCAAACATACGGTCATTTCAAGTTTCTTTGATAACATTTAGTTAAAGCGACTACAAGTTGAAAACTAAACTTATATTTTTTAATATATCGTTTAATATTGATTATTTAAGAATAACAAAAATCAAGTATTCAATACGACAATTATTCTTTGTCTGCAATGTATATAAATTATTTCTATAATTTTTAATACATGTATACTTATTTGGGTAGCTCAGAGTTCCCCAAACTTTTTTGTGTCGTAGACCCCTTGCCATGTTTCTCCGTTACCTGATATTGATTTCTTGGTAATTTGTAACTGTAGTGTAGTTTAGTGTTAACTTAAAGTAAAAACACATGTTAATTTATACATTTATTAATTGAATTTAAATTAAAACTACCCATAATATAATTATGTATCTGTTATGTAAAATATACGTAACATAAGATAAACATAAAATAAACTATAAATGAAATAACATAAGCAATAAATCAACATTTTTAGTGAGAAGGATGAACCTGATGCTTTAATAAATTTCAATTAGTAAATTTTTTACTTCATAGGTACTTTTATAAATAATGTATATGTTTTGATATTATAAGATAGTATTATGTAAGTAAATAGGTACTATCAGTGTATGTGTTGAGATCCACTATCGTGGACCCCCAAATTTTTTTTCGCTGATGTAGACCCTTTGCAGGTTGTCATAGACCCTTTGAGGGTCGATATAGACCACTTTGGGAATCACTGGTATAGCTGTTCATGTATATATCCAAATCATCCTCGTGTGTTCTCCAATCATGTCCATGTACTTACTGTTTGGAAGAAATCGTTATGAAGAAATCATTATGCTATAAGATCATCTTTTGCTGCCTTAGTTATATAACTATAGTATACAGTATATATAAGTTTTTTAATGTGTTGTTCAGATGTGAAGTTCAATGCAGGCTTATGTCCAACAAAGGGCGTTTATGGGCTCATGATGATGATACGCAGTTAAAGAATATAAATAAGTAAATACTTACTTTTACAAAATAGTAAAATAGGTACTCTGCCAGTTCTTTTGATATGAATAGTTGTTTAGCGATGGTCAGTAAAGAAAAACCGGTATAATAATTTTTTTTTAACTAAATAATGAGAAATTTAAAAATCACAATAGTCGAGTGTTGTGACCGTGTAATTACATACAGTTAATACGGGCTACGTTGGCCCAGAAAATGCTTCCATTGTTTGAAGACGTAAACGAATGAAGGACCTCTCAGCGTTTACGTGACTTAAAAACCTTTAAAAGCAAAACATTGTTAATTATATTCATTTATTACAGTCCTTATTTTACGTAGAAATTTGTAATGATATACGTCATTTTAATAATTCCATGTTCGATGTAGCGTTATTGCTGACTCGTAGATTCTTAGCACCTTCTGACCATAGAAGGTCTGCAGGGGACTGGTGGCAATTTTATAAATATTCTCAGCCATAATGATCTTCCTGGGGATATGTATGTGGTGGTTTCCCGTTGCATTCCACATGCTGTGCTATTGCCGTACCAATGCACACCATCTCCGGCAATAGCTTCTTTTTCCAAAACAGTTCCAGCCAACTTGGCTTCGTCTTTTGGAAATACTGCTGTGTGCTTATTTACTGGCGGCACAACTCGCCGTGTTGCAAGGTTATCATCGAACATATGCAACATTTTCTATGTAACACTTTTCTGAGGTGTTACCACCGCATTCTCTTTCCTTGCCGCTGTGTAGTCGGGGACTGCAAAAGCAGCTGGATAGGATATCTCCTAGCCGCTCCATTATCCTCCGCCTATCGACCCTGGTAGTAGCCTACAACTTAACCCTACCGCTACAGCTTAGCCCTACCTATTTCAATAATTATAGAAAATATATTTTTTGTTAGACGCGAAAGGTGAATAATTGAATGTTTATACAGCGTATGGTTATGCCAATAATTTTGCTACTTTCAACTGGAAGCAAGATAACATATCTTGGTTAAAGGCCAGCAAAAACAAAAATAGTATATAATAATACATAATTTTTTTACTAAAGTACCATTTGCAATTGTTCTAAGTTTTCGTGATAGGTCATTTAGATACTTGTTAGTATTTCACATGTACTCATAAAATATCTAAGACTTATTTAATTAGATAAAATTTAATAATTAATTATGCCCGATGGACTATCGCTTGATATTTTTATGACTGCATAATACTTGTTTTTAATAATCATAGAATAATTTATTTATATGTTTTCCTTGTTTATAAAATTACTTATTATTATCAATTAAACTTTATATAACAACTCACGGAACTACTAATGATGTTTTAATGTAGGGATATTGTACAGACAATCTATTAGAATTATTATTCCGCTTAACGCTGTGTTAACCATATTTTTTGTTAGTGTAATATTAGAGAAAGTGTCGTGAATAAGAAAAGATAAATCAACAAAAACTAAAATAAAAGGTTTTAGAGATATTAGATACTGAAAGTGTTTAGGTAATGTACCGTGAATGTCAATACAAAACTAACTTGTTAGGTGATTAATGTCTACTCATTCACAAAATCCATTGGCACTGAGCGCCCGATTACGGACATTAATATTTCAAAGAGGCGTGGCAACACACACGCGACCTGAACCAGGTCATTGGTCAAGGCTCCAGGCATCCAAGTTCACGAAAAACCCCGACTGATTTTAGCCTTTCAGTGAATATGTTAAATCATGTTATCGCTTGCGGTATTACGAACCTTGTAAATTATTGCTCCAAAAACCATCAAGAAAATGTAGGGCGTTACTTAAAAATTAATGTTTGAACTATGTTGTCGATGGTTGGACAATGTTATAAAAAATTCATTGTTTACTTTCGTTTGATTCCAACTGTACAAATTCATACCGATTAACTTTTTAACTAACGATTATTGTAACTATAAACCATATTAGTATTTTTATTATTTTTTGATCATCATCATCAGCCGATAAATGCCTACTGCTGGATATAACTCTCTCCCAAAGATCTGCACACCAATCAGTCCATCGCTCTCTCCATCCAGTGGATTCTGCAACCTAGTGGGGGGCCTTACTACGTTTTCCTCTTTTGTGACAATAGCTTGGGGAAAGTCTTTTCGCATTATAGTATGTACTTGTAATAAAATATCATTGGCTATACTGTTTGTATCTGGCTTATTTTGGTATCATTGAAAGTATAAATTTTGTAGAACATAATTTCTAATTCAAATTAGAAAAATGTGCGATTTTTATTAGTTTTTCTTACTAATATAAAAATTTAATTAATTACTGGTAAGTCTCCGTTACCGTCTAGTACCACCGCATTTCCTATTTCTGCTGCGAAATAGTAATATGCAAACATTACGGTGCTCCGATTTGAAGAGAGGTAAGGTAGTGAAGTTACTATGGTAACGAGATTTATCCCTTTGTCTCAAAATGTCGAGCTCCATGTGTTACTGTGTATATGCTTAAGCTGGCTAGGCCAGCGTTTCACTTACCATCAGGTGAACGGCGACTCGACTAGCAAGGCCTCTAGAAAAAAAAAATAATTTTTTTGTCTACAGATTTTCATGTATAGGGGTATAAATATATTTAGAAAATATCAATAATAAGAGATAAGAACTTTATAATTTTCTTTACTATAAAAGGTTTTGTTTAATATCTACAACGAACTTTTAAAAAATCATAATGATTCTGTTTTTTACAAGTAATTTTGAGTTCGGATCTTTATTAACTGTACTTTAGTAATTGTTATTCATTCCAAGTAAACCGCATTCATATTAATCGGTACTTTCTTTGATACCACATTGTTGTTAAGCTAATTATGAAACATCTCCCTTTTATTTAGAAGTGACAAACCTTTGCATGTTTCTTCTATATTAATGAAATATCTTAGTCATTAATTTTTAATTTTAATTAGTGTAAATCAAACTCTTTGTTTATTACTATAAGGTCGAAATTAGTTTGTTTATTTGAAGTGAGTGGTGGTGACCTGCTACTGTCACGATTACGCAGTTGAATCTCTCAACTATCGGTCTGGGAAACCGGAGCTGGAGTTGCACCCAATTCTTACTCATTTGTGTCATACTTTACCTCCTTTACACGTCTCGCATTACTTTTTGTTATACATTAGCATACTTTAACCATTCTATGTATTCCATTGGCGAAGGATCAGTTTATATTGAACGATTCTATTGGTATTGCTTCAAACTTGCTTTAACATTTATAGATATTAACATTTCAGTTTTTATGATTTACTTATGTTAAGTTTTTCTATACACATTATTGAATTCTTATTTGAAGTCACTTAAATTTAATCATGTAGAGAAGAAAGTATCTCCTGCGATACAAAGTAAGTTAAAGCAGGAGACAGAAATTCTGCTATCAATGAAATGTAAACACTTGTTGTAATAAAGGTTTTTTATTTTATTTTATTATCTTTATAGATTTTATTACAATACCAATAAATATTTAGATTTTTTCGAAGAAATTGTCTAGTACCGGTAATGTTCCATGTAACCGTATCTTTTTATCAATGTAATAAATCTTCGAAAAAGTAATAGATTAAAATAGCCTTGGAAAAAAGTGCTTTAAGTTTTTGTTAAATTTATTTACTTTCCATGTGACCTCTATAAAAACTAGAAACATTTTTTAGTTGTAAAGTTCATAAATCAGATATTCAGATATGCTTGAATTCAAGAAACTATGAAATTATTGATGATATTAAACAAAACAAATGTATCTTTTTTATCACCGTATCAAATTTTGAGTAACGATTCGTTTAAAGATAAATATTTGTTTCAGTTGACGTAAGTTCTATTTTGCCTTAATACGCTTCCTTTAAAATATTTCTCAAGTCCAAACCAGTAGGAACACTTATTTCTATAAAAGTTTAACTGTTTGTTTCGGGATTGTTATAAATTACCCTGTACTATTTAGATGAGAACTAAATAAAGATGTCTTCAAGTTTTATTCTGGAGACCATCTGGGTATTAATATCCGCAGCATCTATTTCGCCAAACGTTTCTGTTTAATATAAAGGTCAGGTCGGGGTAAGTGACGTTTCTTGGTAAAGGCCTATGTCCAGCAGTGGACTTCCACGGGTTGTTGATAGTGATGGTGATGATGACAAATGTCACTAGCTATTAAAATAACTCGCGTGTAGTTCCACATAATGTGACATGTTCGATCTACGCACTGGCAAAAAAGGACACCAGTTTTAACCATAAAAATTTCAAGGGCACCTATAACATTGTGAATGGCGTCATTCCTTAAAATCACCATAAGATCATCAAACCAATCAACGTTTATCTTGATTGGGACGATTGGAACTAATTGGCTCACTACTATGATATGATTGTACAATTAAAAATGAGCAATCACTACATAGTTGGTTTAATCAAAATGAAAAAAAAATGTATACAGTACACATAGGTGTTAAAATAGAATTGATTATACTCGTTTCTATATACACCATTGTGATATAACCACCATACTAACTGGTTACAGTAGTAATGCGTGTGACAAAGCTAGTCAACTATTACTATACTCGTTCCATTGTTTTCATACTATGTGACATGTCCGTCTCATTGTATTTCCTTCTACTGTTTAATTAATAATTAGTTGTTTCATCATCATCAGTATTTTTTAATCCACTGCTGGACATGCCTCTCCTAATGTCTTCCACCAAATGTAGTCCTCACCTTTTCTCATCTACCCAGTAGTTAGTTATTTACTAAATGTCTATAATTTTCGACAATAACTCCAATCCTCGCCTTTAAATTGGTAAAATGAAATCTAGTAAAATTAACAATCTGTTAATTTTGTATACGAAAAAATTATTTTTTTCGTGTCATTAAAAAAATATGATAGATGTATAAAAAGACAGCTTAATCACTGTTTAATTTGTTTAGAAAACGTACATTAATGATGAAAAGAAAACTTGCAGTAAAGTAGGTATATTTTTTTGATTTAATTTGATTTATTTGACTGTACTAACGATTACACTACTTAAAAATTAAAAATATTAACAAAATCATAAACCTAAGTCTATTAATTAAATATTTAATAAACTCAGAAGTAAAAGGCAACAAACTTTTATATCTAGAAGAGCAATAAAAGAGATATCGTAAAAAAGTATTTGAGTATAATTGTATAAAAGGTAGTAAAACCAAATTAATGAATAATGAAAAATTTGGCAACAACGTAGTTCTAACATATAACGGAATTTTTTTTTGCCTTTAAAAATGTTAATTTGTATACATAGTAATTAAACTGATTTTTGGTATCAATTAAATATAAATTAATTAAGTCCCATAATACTCCATTATACCTACCTCCAAGGCCTTGACAGCATTGTGCGATATAAATTTTGTTACATATACACATAGTACTCCGTACAAACACATGTTTACAACGACCTTCTATGAGTGTCACTAATATTTTATCTACGCCTAAATTATTTCAATTCTAATATATATTCTTAATAGTAGAAAAATATTTTTACTTCCATCTACATGTTTATGACCATAGCAATTGATTTTAGTGTTTTTAATGTCACAATTTCAATTTTCAACGGATTTTATTATAATGTAATTGATATATATATGAATTTCATTAATATATATATTATTCGATCATATGTTTGAAGCTGTTGACAATAACCATATTATTGGCAACACTTGTATAAACCTTCTGATGTAGCTACAAAGAACTTGTACATGTATCGAACACTAACCACGAAGTGATAAAGATTCATTTTAATTAAATTTAAGTAAATTATCGGTTATTTATTAAGTATATGTTTCATCCGTTCTGTTAAAATTATAACGAAGTATGAATACATTGATATCCGGAATGTAGTTCTGCCCAATTTTCCTCTTAACATATTATTACTGTTTTAATAATATCACTTAATACATTTATTTGTTTATAACAGCTTTCTTTTTTTGAAACTGTATTCTAGTTATAATAAAAAAAAAATGGGTAAAGTGAAAATTTCTTTTTAAAAGTGTACATAGATATGGATACCTTTGCTATTATTATTACCATCCAAAGTCTGCTTTGACACAGTGGATTTTACACATCAAATAAAATAATACACATGCTAGTATCCGTTTTCCTCAATGTCGAAACATCTCTATAGAAATGAGGTATACTAACAGTAAGTTCATACTTTTTTAAGTTTTAAATCTAATGCGATTATTTTAGTTTGGTAATCAATAGAAACTTCTGATGGGGTCCACGAACAGTATCACTGTTCTGGCGAACTGCCATAGAAAAGCCACGTTCTCTTACGCCTCTCATTTCTACTAACGATTGGAACTATATGAAAATGTTACAACCGCGCTATTTAAAACCATCCCATTGTTGACTGACCTATATAATCGTATATAACTCGATCGATTAAAGATGCAGTGACGTCTATTTCTCTCGCTGTTATATCTTTAAATAGACCGCCCACTGGACAAGGCTCTCATCTCCACATCGATAACGATCGATCTAGAAATGCTTAGGAAAGACAACAGTCTGTATCCACGAGTTCTACTGCATCTTTTACATTTATCATTATTATGACATTATTATGTAGTATTATTTTAATTAATTATTATTGTAACAAGTCTACATGTTTGTGAAAGAGGTAAAAGAACTCGGTATCTCTACGGCACGGTACCGTTATTGTTAATTAAATAAATTAAACGGCACTATTAACAAAAGCTAATTATCAAAATGAACGGTTGCTGTAATTATTTTTTAGTTAATGTATATTGGAACAAAACATTTTGTCACAGTAAAATAACTGTATTTTCCATGTGACACAAATGGGATGACATGGTTTGAGAATTGGATATTCTCAACTATGGGTGGTGTAATTTACAGGTAATAAGTAGGAGACGATATTATTATTAATTTTTCATTTACAAAGCCTTCTTAATGTTTTCACTTTTTTAAGTATGACAGATTTGAGCTAAATCATGTGTTCACGGAAAGATCCTATCGGTTTCCTCACTTTGATATTTACCAGAAGCTTAAGCTTAGTAGATATTGCTTATCGGATCATAATTACAAAATAAGCTATGCTAGGAATCATTTTAATAAAAAAATTAAACAATGTGATTTTTTTATCATTATTATAAAGATAATGCGTTATTGTGCAGTAATAAAGATTGACCCATATGTTGGAAACAATTATTTCTCCCCAGTTCTTAATTTGCTCATACCAACGAACCCCTCCATTGAAGCCGTATTATATATAACATGTACTTTTGAAAGGTTGCGTGAGATCTTTTCAACTGTAAATAGCTTGAATTATTTCTATTCAGCAAGTGAAAATAGTATGCAAATCAAAACATGCAAATGTATACATATATTCATCGACCCAATTTTCAATAAGTACAGTACACAAAAATTATTAAACTATGTAACCAAGTGTAGACGAGAGTTGTTATGTCTAGTTATACATCACCTTAAGGAACTTACTAGCTATATGGCCTGTAATACAGTAATATATGCCGACTACTGTTTGATGGTAAAAATTGGCTATTCCAAGTTATCTTCTGTAAACATTTTGGTGGGACCCAACTTGATAATATTTGTAACGAATTTTGAATTATTAGACGGGGCAACCAGACCAGCGAATCATTAACGTGATGGTAAATGATCCACTTGCTCAAAAAGTCACTCTAATTATGATGGTATACACTGCATCGTATTGCGCTCGTCTCCTTAGGACATAAGGTGTTAAGTCTCGTTACCTCAGTAAATTCATTAGATACAATGCTCTTCAAATTGGAACACAGTAACATTGAGCTTTGATAGTACCTACCTAGATGGTCTCCGGCAACGTAGACTTACCAGTAAAATCACGAAGAGTTAAATCATAGATCCTACTAAGTTACAAATGTTAAAGAATAGTTGGAATACAGCTTAAATAAGCATGCAGCGGGTACTAAGTGCATTACGTGAGTTAAGCAAATTATTTATCTGGTTACATCACAGATTATTGTGTACCTTACTTAATCTTTCAACAGACTGTAGAATAAGTGAAATCCGGTGTAGTAAACCGGGGTATTAAGAAGCCTAGCTAATGGCATTACTAATCGCTGGCGTCACATTGGCCTTGCCCATAAACGACCTCATCCAGGGCCATGGGTATGTCACAATATATTTAAGTGTATTTCGCCGTACATGTAATTAATTTATATAATGGTAACTGCGGCACTAGCTTCAAGAGTACTATAATGACGTTGGAAAAATATGCATGCATGTGGAAAATCAGTATGATGTTCACTAGTCTTAGTAACATAGTAATATCTCGTTTTTTATTCTGTGAATTGAGATAAAAAGGAAGTTTACCTGATGGTAAATGAAACACCTGCTCATGAAAATATCGCGGCAGTAAGAACGATAAATACTGCACGGAATGTAGCACAAAGTTATATGGTAAGTCTCATTACCCCTGTAATTTTCCTAGATCCAGCGGTCTGTTAACTGGAACGTAGTAAAATTTGCCTATTATAATTGACAGCCGAAGTAGGAGTTAGTGTGATACGATCACTCATCATCTGCATATCCCAGTAAATAAATTAATATGTTGTGAATATTATCATCATAATATATATACGTCAAGTTTTCTCAATAGGACATTACCAATCTAGTAAGTGATAAACGGTCAATTGATGGCAATTGGTTATTTGTCCTCCTGACCTCCCGTCTTGTTTTTGAAATGGTCTCTTTTGCTTGAGTAGCCTATTAAGATAATTGTAAATCTAAGGTTAATTAAAAGTTTTAACGGTTTAATTATATTAGACTTTAATAAAAATTTGGAACGCCGAACTAGACATGAACACAAACAAATCAAAAACAGGGCATGATATAAAGATTCCATTTAAGTTAAATGAATATGATTCAGTAATATGTGTAATAATTTTAATATTTATGTCGGAGAATAATTTATAACAAAAATACAGAAAAGTTTTAATAATTTTATGTGTTTTTTTCGAAAAGTACAGCAAACAAGTAACATAGTCTGCAATTTTAGATATAATTTCCATATTTTGTGAAAGAATTCGCATTAAAATTTAATTACCAACAAAATCTTTAAGTTACAGATTTTAGATTGAACATATTACTTAAACAAAAATCTTTATTTTTTATATATCTTATTATTGTTGCCAGTTTAACGGTTGGCTTACAAAATACACACAATCTTGTTGCCTGTGGCAAGCTTGTTTGTTACTTTGCAGAAGGGGAATCAACAAATCTCCGCCTCCCATCTCGAACATTACATGGGCTAATATGGACGTTTCGCTCGCTAACAGCTTTACTAATAATTCCAACTGAAAAACAAGTTATTTAGTACCGTGGCAATGTAACTGCGTAACAGCGTTCCTTCGCTAATTGTTGCTCCTCTCCAGTGATAATTACTGTTTAGTCTCTGCTAAACATTTAACATTCGCACAACCTCGGACATAGTTAACAGTCTTGGTCTTTTTTAATCAGCTTTTCCGGCGAATTGCTCAGCAAAGGTAATATTAATTCCAGTAAATATTTTAGAAAAACTATGTACAGCACTCATGTTTTGTTACAGGTAATCGATAACCAAAATGATATTTCTGTAGTCTAATAGCTAATAATAGACTCCTGATACAGTTCATTTATTTTTTGTATTAAGTAGATGTTACTAACTGACATTGTACTGTGCTGTGTTATGTTTAAAATATAAAGTTTTAAGGTTATATATTAAAAAAAAATAACCGATTGTGTTTTCAAAGTAACATTTAGCTTTTAAACTTGTTTAAATAGTTTATTAAGGTCTTGAACGCGGTGTTAGTGAAATAACGTCAATAGTCGTCGAAAAATCCTATACCTAGTAGGTTCCAGATAATTTGCTACCAAGTGGAGAAGTTAGAAAAGTGATAGGATTTTATATTTGTCCAGCTACATACCATCCGGATATAAAAAATAGTCCGCTATACCAGTATGGCTGTAATGTAATAATTTTACATGTATGTTCTAATACAACTCTTTTTCGGTAAAAAGTAATTTTAATATAATTAGTTTCATGGTAAAAAATTGTTTCATCTGAATTTTTCTTACGATCACTAACATGTTTTGAGTATTCTCTTCTCTTTTTGTTAACGCAAGTTGGTTTTAAATTTTATTTATTGAGAATTGAATAATGAAATCACAAGGATATATTTAATAAGTAAAGACGATCCTTCAGTATAAACATAATTGTTTAGTCTACACTTCAAGTGTATTTCAATATAATTACACCATAAAATTCGTGGAGTTATTATTGTTGTTACCGTATGAAAAAGGGTGTAGCCGTGACTAATAATAAAAGCAAAATTTTGTTATTGTTTCTAAAATGATTTCGACTAACCAAATGGTTAATATACGTGGTAAGTTTACACAACGCACCCTTTCTTAGTAAAAGAGTTGGTGCGATAAGGTCGCGTCGACAAAACATTGACGTCATAATCTTACTAGGGTTCTAGTCACCACGGGATTCCCCTGTAAATAGTTCTTAATCAGACCTTATACATTCTAAAGTTACACTTTTGAGATATTATGTTAAACTGAATTAAGTAAAAGGCGTACAGGTTTATTAACCGTTTCGTAAAGCTAAGAGTACTTCCATAATTGCGCAATGACAGCGGAAATAAACATCATTAGTAATATATACGTCAATGCAAATTGTATTTCAAACAGATTACCAGTTTATGTACACTACATCTTACTTGTTGCATAATTAAAGCAACCAGATGCTTAAGCACAACTTTACCTCGAGAAAATATTCCCTCTAAGTTATAATAAGATTGTTGATATTATCATAAGTAATCTGTGTGCTTGTAGGTGAAGTAAAACTTTTTTTATACCTTTTAAACCACATTACCGAGTTTGGCGTGGTTAAAGTTTATATAAAAAAGTGCAGGAAGAAAATTTAACAGTAATATTTCACAAATACATTTTTTAAAATGGAAGTTATTAATAAGAAATTAAAATAAATATGTAAATGATCGTTTAAATCTATATGTTATGTAGATTTGGTACGATATGATTACAGTTCAATCGACAAGTTCAATAATGACTGCCTTTGATTTACGATTAATTAATGTTTAGAGGTAATCCGGTTAAAATTAGAATTCACCTTACGTGTAGAAGTGATCGCCTTTGTTAAAGTGTTTTTAATTAATTTTTGCTCTGTGAAACATTGCTTCGTGGCCGCGAAAAACAATAATGCACACAATTGACAAAATTGGCGGTCAATTGATATGGACAATATCAATAGAGCAAACAGTCCGCGAAGGCCTTACCGGTTATCTCCGCCACTGATGATGAGGAGCAATAAAATTTTATAATCACTATGAACGCGTAGCAACAGAATCAATTTATACCGTTAAAAGAATTTTTTATCCGCCGAAGTAACGACACGAATTCGACATTCATCAAACAGTTATTGATCCTCATGCAGAATACAATGTTGCCCTAGTTGAAGAATACACTACATACCATTGTGTTCATCGCCTTGAAATATAAATTGTTAAGTTTCATTAACTCGGTAATTTTCATAGCTATAAACTGGAACAATAGGCAGCAGAATTAAGAGCTACAGTGGTGCCATCTATCTACGCAATTCATAGTAACAGTCTATCCTTTTGATAAAAATTGCTCGGAGAGAAAAATTGGTCTCAAGACGTCCTCTAGATAGGTAATGAAACAGCGCGTTTTTCTACCACCAAACTGTACTTTCAAAACATTTGTTTTCTAGTCTGATAGTCTGAGTCTGGGCAAGTTGCATTGTGCTTGTGAAACTTTGCGTCTTTTATATAAAATTTCTAGCCATAAAGTATGCTATTTAAAAGAACTACCTCCCCGGTTGTACGTTACTTGAGTTTTTAACTCGTTGCTTACTTTCCTTTATATTAATGGGATGTTGGGAAGTAGGAATAACTGGGTTGGTTGGATACAAGCCAAAGCTCTCTGTACGTCACTATTGCAATTTACTTTATCTTTATTCGTATATCGACACATGAAATAAATAGCTTGTATATAAAGGAGCTAACCAATCTCGGTCACTTTATATAAAAAAACAATCCATAATTTCGTCTATGTAATTATTTTTCTAAACTTGTAAGGACATTTGAAAGTTATTGTAATTAGTAATAACTGAGTATGAATTTTTCCTCCGCTATATGATATGGTAGAAGTATCATGTATACATGGTTTATAATAAATTAAGATAATGAAATTTTCAGTTTTTTTACTAACGGCTTAAAATTTCTTCTTAGTTTTACAGCTTACGACTATATGTTGTAATGTTAACCTGTCAGACTTTAGTTTTAAGAATCTAGAAAATTTTATTTAAATCAATGAAAACTTTTATAGATTTATCATAAATGGTTTATCTATTTTACTCATGTTTAAAAATGTATCTTTTAGATGTTATTTTCGATTAACTAGAAAATGAAAGCTCAATAGAAAAAGGATCCATTAAAAGTATTAGAAATAAAATATGTATATACTTTCGTTAATAATTGTATGCGCAAGTCACATACGACTGGTAACGTAAGTAATCTGCACAACTTAAGCTTCTAATGTTTTATAAAATAATGGTATTTAAAAGGTGAGTAGAGTTTAAAAAGCACTTACAAAAACTAAACACAGAGGCGGTCGTGGTTATGGAGTTCAGATCGGTAAGTAGATTTTACATGTTATTTTAGTACAGCATGGGTAAAAATTTATGAATATTCACAATCACTACGATTAAAGTTCAGTCTCTCTAAAGTTAAAACCAAATTTGTAGTTATTCCAAAAAAATTATCGCACAAACTAGTTCCCAGTTCCGTGAACATAAACGAAGGTCGTCCTTTATCCGGTTTGGACCGATATAATAATAAGTAGCTTGAGATACTGGCTGAAACTTTTAGACCAAAGTCATATAGATCAAAGTCATACGTTGCTAGTGTACCTTGGGAAATTAGCCTTATTAAGTAAATACGTAAGAATGTGTTTATTTGCACATATATAGACAGACTGTCCTTGTTACTTATCCAGTCTCTCCATTTGAAAACATTTTCTACTAAAGAAACCCGTACTACGGGCTTATATGTTTTTAAGCATATTAAATATTTATATCTATATATCAAACAATTTTATTGGATCATCTACAATGTAAAATGAACCAAGTATTTTATAATGGAAATTCAGATTATTTCTTCTTTCCTTGATAATAAAAACCCGGTAGGTACAACGCGGTTGTTATTTCATAGAAGTAACGTTTTATTTGGCATGCGAAACGCATCCGTCGGCATTATATCGATGTTTACTTTTAAAACCACTGTTTATACAATAAATTTATTATTAAGACGTTAAAGCATCTGGTGGAATGGAAATCGCGGATTTGGATCAACAGGAACGAATATCTTTAAAGGATTTTTAGGTTAATTCGAACTGGACTTATTTTTTTAATGGTTTTAACTCGTGTCCAAATATACTAGTTATAAGTTCAAAACAGATACTTCATATTTTCTATGCAATTTTATAGGTTATTATAGATATGTAACCAAAAACCATCAGCAACAACGAATAAACCATTAGTATTATTTTCATTCCGTCTTTTCGTTACTACATCACTGAAATTTTACTACCTATTTTATTTATTAATATAATTTTTGCATAAACGATAATTAAAAAAATATATATTTTCAAATCGTAACGAAAGATAAGACCGATCGGTTATCTCTGGATCCTTTTTTGATTATTGCTACTTAAATATAAAAGTTTAAAAAGCCTAACGGGAAATAATTTTTACGTCATGAAAATATCTAGAATATACGAAGGTGTTTAAAAGTACCACTTAACTGTATGGTAAAGGATATAAGAGGAAAAAATGCAGGAGCAACTACTAAGAATTTCTTTTTTTTTTATCAACAATGGGCTAAAACTTAATTTGACGTAGTGTGTAAGTGACAATGACACCGGTTAAGAGAATTGACTAAGAATATTCTGATTAGACTATAATATGGAGGTGCTATCTAGCAAGGGCATTTGAAATAAACGCAGCCGATAACAAAACTACGATTCATTGGCCTAGAAACCAAACTAGAGACCACCGTGTTAGAAGTAAAACGGACCACTACTGCGCCAAAGAGGTACCTTCAAAAGTATTTCATTGGATGATAATAATTAACATTTTCTAGTTCTTTCTATTTATATTACTTTGTTTTCCTTTATCGAGGATATCTGCAATATCTACATATTAATTACACATTCCAATGCAATTATGTTAACTTTATATAATTCTACTAACGATTAAACTAGTTAAACCTACTGCTGTTTCCTATTGTAATTATATTGTATGTCTTCATATTTCACAATGTTGCTTAAACAGATTTATATGAACATGTTCGCCTGACACATTATTATCATAAGGCGATATACGTTCACTGAGGAACATAGGCCTCTCTCAATAGTGGAGGAATTTAGGCTGTCTCCTACCATACTGCTCATAGCGGGTTAGTGGAGAGCCAGAGCCTTGTTTGTTGATTATATAATAATAATTTAGATATGTTAAGTTTGAAATTTCATCTTTATAAAAAAGTCAACGATTTTATAAATTACTGTATGACTTAACCCACTTCTATTAGATTATTTCAATTGACGTCTTTGCGATTCAGATTAAAGTAGCTCTACGTAGGGGAGAGCGAATTTCTCTGTGTCGGTACGCGTTTAAAAGAAAGCGAATGTATGCGGACATAACGGTACAGCACCGTTCAGCGTAATGCATATAGGCACGGATGTCCGAACTGATGCTCTCGATTTGCTTTTATCGAGTTTCTCACATATACATACAATAAAACATATAAAACAAAATAAAACTTCAATATCTGAACCTCTAATGACACTGGTGGTAAGTCTCTATTTCCAGAGACCGTCTAGGTCGATACCACCGCCGCTCCTATTTCTGCAGCCAGACAGTAATGTGCAGACATTACTCTGTTCCGGATTGAAGAGAGTTGTACCTAGGAAATTACTGGGGTAACGAGATTTAACTTCTTGCGTTTCGCAGCGATCAACGCAATGTGGTGCTTTGCATGTCATATTAACCAGCGTCACGTTGTTATGGGAGAACGTACTACTTACTATCAGGTTAACGCATTTCTCATATCATTGCCTTGTCGAATAAAAAAAGCTTTACATCTATATATAAAATCTCACAGTTACTTTTTCTGGTTTTAAATTATATTTTATGCCAACAAAAAATTCTCTATGGAATTGACATTATAAAAGAAATGGAGTGATAAATCATTATCCGAACACAAGATTGGAAGTCCACCAATGTCTGAGTTTCTATAAAGATTGGTTGTGGGTGTCTTAAAGAGTGAATATATTATTTCTATACCTATGCGTTTTACTACTTAAACTTCATACAAGCACCGGTATTATTATTATAAAAAAAAGGTTCAGTCACAATTATGTTAAATAATACGCAATGTGTTTGTAAATCTTATCTTCCACTTTATTACATGATACTTTGTGTAAACATGCATTGCGAATTGATGATTATTAGTGTTTCCTAATTACATAGTAAATATTATAAAGCATTCTGCATATTTTTTATATTATTCACGAATAGGATGTGAACTTGATGATAAATAAAAAATTATAACTTAATACGACAGCTTTTATCAAGGACATCTGAATTTCTGTTTCGTGTAATGCTTCGTAAGTAGGTACATATGACCAGTGGAGTAATGTAGTCAGAGGTTAAGTTCACTCTGTTTACAATAAATGGTTTATTTTCGGGTAGTAATCCATAATAAAATCAATAATAATATTTTCATAATGTACTTTCTACGAGTTAACCATTGTAAAATGTTAGATAGATACATTATTCTTTAGGTTTAATGCTTACAATAAAACTTTCTGGAAACAAATTACAAACACTTTACCTTTTGTTAACAGAGGCAAATTAACATTTTTTTTTCCTATTAGAAGAAGCGATGTAGATAGATGCCTAAATGTTTACAAATAACAATGTGCCTCTAGCTAGGATGATAAGCACTGCCCTACATTGCGCTCATCGTCTAGAAATACAAAAAGTTAAGTCATAGTATCTAGGTTGAGTAACAGAGACTGTCTAGGTAAGCTATCCTGGTAATATTTCAAGTTTCCAATTATCATTCTGTGTAACTAGATTAGATAGGTAACTAAAGTCCTATTCATTATAATAGTAGATAATTACATTACACACTAGAAGATTACGTGCGTTCAGATTGAAACAAAAAGCATTTTAATAGAAATATATCAAAAAATGTCACAAACTTCTCACAGTTTGGATATTGAACTACGCAATACATTACACGTAACTAATCTGTTATGTATAGTAATTTTAGCAATTGTCTCCACTTTATGTAATCTAGCTGCCTTTGCCACTGTGACTCCAAAGGGTCTGTTGAAGGAGAGTGAATAATTAAAAAAGTATACATAACCGATTTTTAGAAGTTGCCGATAACATAACACAAATAACAACATACTGTTTCCAAAAATAAAAAAAGTGGGACATAACTAATAAACAAATCACGTATGAAACTGTAATATAATATAAACAAAGCGTACACTTCTAAGTACGGTAAACAGTAACCTATGACATTACGTCAGAGTACTAGTAAACAGACGAGACCTATGTAAATAGTGGATGGCCATCGCTTCAGATGATAATGATGATGACTGGTAAACAGCGGGGGCGTTATCACACTCCTGCATGCCCTACTAAATCCAATACCGATTTATCATAATATTTGTATCTAGGTATCATAATCGACACGGTAGCCGCCGCCGGCTCCTCTCACACCCGATTCGTCACTTTCCACACGCGCCGCTTCCTCCGCCGG